>VXBA01005923.1:828687-839789 GCA_013399895.1 Serilophus lunatus
ACCTCGCCTACTATCCTCCTTTCTCTCTTCCTTTCTTTCTTCCTTCCTCTCTTTCTTCCTTCCTTTTCCTTTCTTCCTTTCTTCCTTTCTCTTGCCATTTTAGTAGAAACCATGACATTCCCTGGACCTTATTGGAAGACACCTTGTCTTCCACAGAATGTGTTAACTTCTTCGGTGGCCAGCTCCCTCAAATAGTTTAGAGATACTTTTTTATCCCTTGAAAAGAAATCATGGTATTCCTCCTCTATAATTGGAAGTCTCAAGAGTTGAGTGTATCAAGAAAATCAGACTTAAAAGGCTGGTTAAATATCACAGAAAAGGATAGATATGCAGCCCCTGTATTGGAGCTCCCTTGATGGTGTTGATTGGAGAGGCACACTGTTCAAGTCTACAGGGATGGGGTTAGCAAAAGCCTGGTAAAAATTGTCATCATCTAAATTTGTGACAGTCACACCAAATAGCAGACTCATGCAAATGTATTTGATAGGAAAAGGAATTACTTCCAATTGCTCTTAAATGTGGACATTTTAATCCGTTTTTCAAAGCTGTGAAGTGGAAAATGCCCACTGCACAGCATTCTACACAATTCTGCTAACAGATTTTAGACATCTCTAGTGCTTTCTGTTGAAGCTCCAGTGTTATATTTTAGATGAATACTACAAGAAAATGATCAATATGTAGTTAGTAGCTTTTCTACCCAGAAGAGCCTTACAGGACAGAGAACATGAGAATCTTGACCTCATAGCAATTTAGAAATGACATCCAGCATCGACCAAGCTACTTCTATGCCAGTTTAAGAGCAGGGGCTAAAAAGAACCTGTGATGAAATATTAGACAACTGGTCAGAAATTCACAAAAGCAGATGCTCATGTATGTCCTCTTGGAAGGACAGTCCATTTGCCTTTGAAGCACTCTGTAACTAATTTGTTGAAGACACCAGATAATGTCACACATAAAGGCAGCCATGTCAGATGGTCCAGAGCTGAAATGCTAAGAAGCTAATATGGAACAAGCAAAGGCTGTTTGAAATAGTGGCCAGACATGACAAATAATAATTTGCAAAACTGCTTGAATAGCAGCCCAAGTGTCAAACAAAAATTAAATGTAAATCTACAGAGTTCCTGAGGACTCTGAGGAAAAGCAGAGATAGGCCTTTCCACTACCAACCATATATTTTATTAACACTGAAAATTTTTAGACTCCTGGAAGGCAGGAAAGCTGCTGGATATTGCTGCAATGACCACTCCAAATAATTGGCATCTCACCCCTTTTTCCATCTCAACTAATTGGCTTTAAGATAATGGAACTTAGATGACTTAGATGACTCTTCATTAATTGGTAGAATATGCCAAAGAATGTGAATATTTCCATATGAAAAAATAATTCCATTGCTGCTAGACAAATGACAAAGTCTGAGTGAGTCACTGTTGACATTGCTAAGATTTTAGCAAAGAAAATTAAGAAACAAAGAAATCATTCTTTAATGGAGAAATAGTTCCATGGAATCTTAATTTTATTCTCAGTAACACCAAAGTATTGTGGCACTTTCAGCAGGTGAAGTACTAAATCGTGCAGTGGTTGAAGGAAAAAAACTGGACAAAAAATGAGACATCTTTGCCTCAGCCAACCTTTATTATTGCAAACAAGCCAAATTTCCTGAAACACTTCCTTATTACAAAATGTGCACATGAAAACAAGTTACCTGTGCTGAACAGGTGTGCCTCATTCAGATAATACAGAATGAATGGATCCATATTTCACCAAACCTGCCAATATATTTACTCACTATGAGTGCAATACAACAAATATGGACGTGCAGGATGATGTTCCATTGAGATTTGATGAAGAAGACAGGAAAAGAACAAAGTTTAACAAGAAGCTGAGTTGTGCAGGAATAGTTAATTAAAACAAGTAATCTATAAAAGAACCCAAGTGCAAAGCAAACTTCCCAGGCTGGAATGTCAGTAAAGTCCCATTTCCTCCAAAGAAGCCACAATATATACTCACTTAATCTAAATATTCAAGAAAGAATTAGCATTTTATTTCCCAATCATTTGCTTAGTAAGGCATGATAAAATCAAAATATATTGCGCAAACTTGGGCTACTATTCTAGCTTTTATATATGTTTTTTTTAAAAAATTACTTTTATGTGAGTCACTGTAAAAGTTTAAGCAGAAAGAGATACAGAAATTCAAATAAGGGTTTAATAAGCTTTCACCAGATTGATTTAAAGAGATGGAAACCTGAAAGTGTAAAAATAACAAGCTACAGACTTGTCAGCAAATACAACCTTACAGATCTAAGATATGAAAATTTTTTAAAAGCCATTTAAGTTTTATTTTGATAATTTTATTTCTTTTTATTTGGAAGCCAGTTAAATTTTATTAATCTCCTACAGCCTTTTGTCACTTTTTTTTTTGTGTTGCCCTCTTTTATTCCCTTCCCTTACAATGTATTTTACATACTGATTTTCAGGCACAGTTTACTGTTTCCTGCAAAGAGCAGAGCTTGTGAAACTAGCAGCTAGAGTTATTGTTTGCACACAAATAGACTAAGACAGATCATAAAGTCCCTGGTGATCCAGGGCCTATATAATGCTGGCTAGCTCCAGCAGCGCTAGCAGAAATTTCATAAGCTAGTGCTTAGATTTCAGCAAGTTCTTTCCACCTGAGAACTGATTAACCTGACCTTATCACAGCTATAAGCACCCCACTCTTCTCAACCTGGAAGGCATGTTTGGGTAGTTAGTGTCAAGTCTTTCCTGTGAAAACACCCCCTGAATTCCTGGCTGGGATGGTGATGGGCTGAGCACCTCCAAACACTTCAGTGAGCATCCCAAGCATCTGGCCCTGGGCACTCACCCCTTTGGGTGGCTCGGGCATCGGAAAGGTGAGAGGCGGACACTGCAGCGCAGCTGAGGAATAGCTTTGATGGGTGTTTAATCTGCAGTGCAAAAATGTTACTGAGCAAGAGGGGTTACATGAGGAGCTATTTCAGATGCTTCACATTCCTCTTTGACTTTACCCTGGCATAACTTACGAGCAGAGACATGCCCTTATATGTGAGGCATAAAAAATAACAGAGATTATTGCTGTGAAGTGCTGAGTATTTCCAAGAGTTAAACATGCTCAGCAGTAGTAATATAGGGAACAAAGTCACCTTACTTTTCTGAATAGCTGCAAATCGGAACATACTGTAAAAGTGAATTTGCTGTATCTCAGTGCTAATCTGCTTAGCTAAGATCAGGCCTAAGGTATGCTTTTTTCAGCTTGGACCCATGCTGTGCTGCAGTGTATCTGGCTTCTCTTCCATTCCTATGGAGTAAGCCTGGAAATTCTGCAACAACTTCTTTTACATTTAAGAAAGGTATTTATTAAATTAAGTAGGAACATGAATAATAATTTCAGGACAGACGCCCCTGTTTTATTTATTTTAATAGGAAATTTTATTTATTATGTGTTTTTCTTACACTTTGGTGAAGACCACAATTTTGCTCTTGTTCTTCAGTATACCACAGATTTCTGTTCTGGTAGCAAACTGTTATAGATGTAGCATCTGTAACAGATGCTGTAGATAAGAGGGAACTGGTGGGTCTGTCCTTTGAGTCAGTCCTTTGGGAGAAGCTACGTTTGGGGCTTAATTGCATTTGTGAGATTTTTCATGCAAAATGATCAGCAGTGAAATAGTTAATGAGACTGAAATGTAAGCTATCTGTAAGGCTTCAGAGTAAACATCGATTGGGATGAACAGAACTGTTCACACCTCTCAGAACTAATCTCTCAGCCTGAAAGTTTTGCTCACTGCTTTGGAAGGTCACTTAATTATCATGAGAAGTACAGACATAATCATATAATGAAGGTTAAACTCCAGTATGTGATTCTGAGGCAAGGAATGGAAAATCAAAGCAGATCTAGCAACTCTGCAGACATGGAATAGGAGGTCTATGTTTCTACAGTTTCCTTCATCAAAATAGACAGTGTGAATCTGATCACCAAATATTCTTTGATGCAAGTACTTTATTTTTTTGTATTTAATACGTTCCATTCATAGTCCAGTTTTATGCAAGATGCATTACTGAGGATTATTATCCATCGTAAATACCAATAGGAAAGTAGCCTTTTGTAGAGTATGGCATCATGTTAAAAGATTAGTGAAACTACACTGACATTAAGCGTGGTTTAACTGTCTGAGCAGTAAAGAAGTCTTCGGCACAAACAAAACAAAAAAATTTTGGGTCAGCTAGTTACGGTCTGTGGGAATAGAAGTATAAGAGCACCGAAAAAGATATCCCATGTCACTGCATCTACTCTCTGTTAGGCAACCAGACAACATGAATCTTTTCTCGGATGCTCTAAAGTGAACTGAAAACTGAGAACATAACACGGCAGTCCATCATCTGTATCTGCAATTAGTTTTTACATGCTCTAATGATGGCACTTGTCTCTTCAAAATCATTTACATCTGTGTATGATCACTAATATGTTAACTTCTCTGAGTAGTCCACAAGTCTGTCATGTAGACAAAGCTGGAAAAAGCACTGAAAGGGAAAGGACAATATTTACCAATACAACTGTGAGTCTTGGAACTCAAGAAGCATGTATTCCCACCAGTTTTTATCTTGCCTTAATTATATATATGAAAAAGATCTTTTAAATTTGTAAACCATGCCTCTCAGTTGTTGATTAGATAGTGTCTAAGGCATGCAAAGGATATTCATGCTCACATGGCAATTTTTCTTTCTCATTTGGGGAATGCTGGAACAGGCTTTTTTCCTTGTGTGACTGCACAATTTCATAAACCTTACAGATTAATTATTTCATTAATTATAACCTAATTATATTAATGAATTATTAAAAAAATTCCGATTTAATTATTTTCAAGAATGAAGGGTAAAGGTACCCTTCAGTCAAATCTGGCTGAAGTCAGCTAATGAGGTCACAAGTTATTAGCAGAGAGATACAAACTGACAGACACAAATGTATGCATTTTGTGACCTCCTTGGGAGTGTGACCAAAATAAGTCTCTTTTTACCTCAGTTTACAGAAGCTAGAGCCATAAAGAAAGATTTCCACTCTCCACTTCAGTACTTGTTTTCGAAACTACTAGATCTTTTTGGCCAAACAGCTCTGTATTACTCATCTCCCAGTTAAGATAATTAAATTTGGAGTAGCACTGCAGACAAACCTACTTGTCAGCATCTACCTGTGGTAAATGTCATGGTCTTGGGAAGAAAGACTTTAAGCAGCTGGTGTGAGAAATTGTAGAGGTGCCATAGGGAAGCCCAGTCTGAAGTGCTGGTTGTGTTTGCAGCATCTCCGTGGACAAGACTTATCACAGTGAGGTAGGAAACATGGAGGCCTCTCATGTTTTGACTCAGCAGGGAGTATGTGGACATGTTGGCAACAGTTAAGGCCACTGAGTCTCACAGCAAGAAACTGTCCAGTGTGCAGGTCAACAAGAGCTAAACACTAAACCAAAGAGCATGAAAGTAGCACCAGCACTCCCATAAAATCATTGGTTTTTACAAATCCTTGCACAAGAATGAAAATATTGGAAATAGGAATTGAGTCTCTACCCAGATGTAAGCATGTTGGAATAGCACTGTTACACTAGAAAAATACATTAAAAATGAATCAGTGGTAAATTTTGCTTGGTAATATGGTTCCTATATGGAGCGACACTATAGAGAAAGTTCTTTACCTGAATGTGAGAAACGTCAAGGAAGACAAATGCTTATATAACAGAGCTGAGAACTCTGGATCTGCAGCTGAGAGTTACTCTTGTCTCCGAAGGGAAAACAGGTCCGCTTGCTGCAAACTGAGACCTTAGGAGACAGTGGCAGAAGAATAAGTGCTGAATACTAGAATACTTTCTCCAAAAAGCATGGACTGTTGATATGCCCAGCTTCAAAATGGTGACAGCTGGTTGCACAGAACAAGCATATGGGTTCAAACAACCTTAAAAGAAAAAAGAGAAAGGATGTAGCATGCAGTGGTCCAAAAGCAGCATAAATTGTCTGCAAAAGAACTCAAAATACACAAATAAAAATGCTCAGCCTTATGAGCAGTCACTCAAGAGATGTAGAAAAAAAAGCATGTCCTAATCTCACAGCTACAGGAGAAAATGAAAATGGCAGTACATGCAGTGACTGAGGACAATGATTTCCAATACAGAGAAGTCTGTCCGCAAAGTGACTTTGTCAAATTCCAAGTTATGTGCTGATTCAAATATATAAACAAACTGCAGAAGGCGTCTGCCAACTGAAAGCAGCCGTGTTGGTTGGGTTACTAAATAATCATCAGCCTATTGCTGTTGAATAGTCCATCTGAATTGTGGAGCCAACCACAGTACAGCTCCAGCACCACATCCAAGTGCTAATGTCAGACTTTAGAAATATGACAAAGGATTGATTACTTCTAGTAAAAGCTTCCTATGGCCACTGGACACATGCAGGCTGTCAGTAAGAAAAATCGTGAAGCAGACTACATTGCTACTTGGAGTGTACAGCTGTTGACACAAAGGGATACATTCCATTGGCTGCTCGACCAACAAGGCAGAGCAAGTCACAGAATCATAGAATCATAGAATAGTTTGGGTTGGAAGGGACCTTTAAAGGTCATCTAGTTCAACCCCCCTGCAATGGGCAGGGACATCTTCAACTAGATCAGATTGCTCAGAGCCCCATCCAACCTGACCTGAAATGTTTGCAGGGACAGAACATCTACCACCCCTCTGGACGAGAAAGCACCTCAGGACTACAAGAGCTGCACCTGTGCATGGTCAGACTGGGATGTATCCTAGGACTGGGGGCTTGGCATCATCTCACACGAGCTCATCTGCAAATCAGTTCATCTGACTTCTAAAAACGCTATTGCTGACAAAGCTGTTCATGGTAAAGAGGACAGAAGTGAAAGACATTCTAACTGGTGGGCCACATTCTTGCTTCTCTACATCAGGTGTATGCGTCCAAAATGCAACAGATTCCATGTATGTGCTAGAAGGAATAATACACACAGCTTGTGTATCAATTGCCCTATCCAAAAGAGTCCTTCCACTTGTGATTTTACAGCTTACTCACAAGCCTAAGTATAAAATCTTGCACCAAGCGACATCCTGTGGATTTGCAACATCTCTGGGGACAACGTATTCACAGACCAATGAGCAGATTAAGTTCATCCATATGTAGTTTTTTCCCATCTATGGTGGAGAGGGCATAGATAATAATCTCAACATACGACAGACTTACAATATACAGAAAAATAGAGCATTCATCTTGAGGTCTGTGAAGAATTTAAAGCTAAGGACATATTTCAAGTACTGGACACCCTGAGGGCAAAGTCAAGGTAAAACTACCGAAATGCAAAGTACTATTAGCTGTGATGAGGCCTTTGAAGAAAAGTTGACAAGGCTGCAAACAAGAAGTGTTATTATCCTAAATGAAACTAGCAAACAGTGAATCAGCAGCTGAAAAGTAGTTAGAAGTACTTCAGGTAAGCCAAGGATGTGCTCTGAGCCAAAACCACTGAGCAGAGCACTTGAAAGAAGTCAGTATCCTTTCCCACTTACTGAACACATGTTAAAGTGATTTATTCAGGGCTAAACTGCTTGCAACTTCAAGAATGGGTTCTGGCATGTTAGGCTAGTGAGCTTGCTACTAGTGAGCTTCATGATAATCTTTGGCACAGCAGTTGGCAGCCATTTTTGCAGCAAGCTAGGCCTGACATGGACTGAAAAAAGAACTCTTAGATGTTAAGAGTATAGCTTATGATATGATTGCCATAGAAAAAGTGATTCTTGAGGCAATCTAGGTCCATGAAGTCAAACTGAAACAAATGCTGACAACAGAATATTAAACAACAAATAAACTAAGGTGAGAAGAGCAGAGTTTTCCTTTTTCCACATACTCTGATGTTCCTTTTCAGGACTGTGAGAACTGTGAAACTTTAAGAAAATGCCCAGGCTGGCAGACATGAAGGAGAATTTGTGAAATCTTCAGTAAGTTTTCACATTCCACATACACCCTTGAGATTTTAAGAGAGATCACAGTGATGAAGCATGGGATTTGTAGGAGAATCTGAATTGGATATTTGAAAAAATAAATAAAACCACAAGCAAGTGCCAGCTTTAAGGTGTTAAGGTATTTACACAACTGCTGGAGGTACACGATACCACCAGAGGAGGCAAAGAGGCCTTTCGCAAAGCCCATTTTAACAGAGCCCTGACAGATACAGGAAAATGAAACATCAAATTCAAAAGTAAGTGTTGCCTCTACTTCCCGCAGTGGAAGATCTCTTTTGAGCACAAGGCCATCTTCTGCCTAGAGGCAACAGAACACCATAGAAAGGCAATGCTGAAAGCAGCAAAATGACAGGACTATATACCTGAGACTGCAGAGGCAAAAGGTGAAGAAGGCGTGGTGTCCAGAAAAGCAGCTACAGGAGGCAGGTGAGTTGACTCAAGCACATATTTAAACCAAGTTAACAGAAAGATTTCCCAGACAATCTCCATGTCAAGGTTTTTGTCTTCATCATCGTCATTGTCTTCATCATCACCATTGTTCTTCTCCTCCTCCTCATTTCCCTAAATGCAATCCACAGAAGTTCTATGTTGTATGGAATATTGGACAAAACAAGTCTTCCTCATTTTCTAATCGATTTCTTATAAGCCCATGATCAATCTTATCAGCTACTTACCCTTATTGGTAAGAACTTTCTTCTTATGTTTCTTCAATCATTATAAACTAGACAATTGTTAGAATGACTGAAAGATCTAAATCCAATTTATAGATTTATAACTATTATAATTTCATAAATACTTCTAGGCACTTCCCAGACTGAAAGGACCTTAAAATTACTACAGTTCCAGACAGAGATCCAGGAGAGAGGCTTTCAATTCACAGCTCCATCACAGACTTTCTGTGTAAATTCCAGCTCCTCACACTGTGTATCATGCCCAATTCTGTGTGTGTAAGAGTATGTAATTGCACTTACCTATCCCTGTGCCGCCTAATGCACATTAATGACAAGAGTGGTCTCAGGTATAGTTGGGTTGGACATATATACACAAAACCTATACAAGCTTGCAGACACTTACTTTTTTTGGTATTTCTAGAAACTAATGCTTAAATAACATCCAATTAATTATATAATACTATTTGCAGGAACAAAGTTTAATCACATTCTCATTATCAAAGTATTATAATCATTAGTCATTATTTATACACAAACCAAATAAATTAGCATTTTATATGCAATAGCACTATAATCATTTATGCATCTACTACTTACCTGCCCTTTTAAACTACAAACAGCTTAGAATTTGATTAATTTATTAGTTCTTTTATGCAAAATTTTATCTAATGTCCAGTAATAGCATGTACATTCACTTTAATATGTGGGATTATTTTGGTACTATTCCACTGACAGAAACCAAAGCTACTTCCTTCTTGCAACACTTTTTTTTTTTGAAAACTTTATAATTTTGTGATCATTGTGCCCAAGACAGCCTCCAATCATCACACTACTCACCACTCCTTCTCTACTCCCAAACAGCAGTTCCAGCCAACAGTTCTGCTTGTTGGTTCCCTCACCAACTGTGTCAGGAAATTCTCTTCCACACACTTCAGGAACATCTTAGACTGTTGTCCAGGTTTGAGACAATAGAGAATTTTATCACTTAGAACAGAAGCTCGTTAAATGAAAAAAAAAACCAACAAGATTTATTACAAGGAAAGGGGAAAAGAAAAAGAAAACCAAACCCAAATATATATATCTTCATAATAACAATATAAATACGTATTTAAATATATATATATATCACTCACACACACCTGGGATTCCCAAAAGATAAAAACACACACACACTCACACTCCCTCCACGAGAAAGAAACTGGGTTCAAAGAACCACCCCTCTGCCCTGAAAAGCCCACCCGAGGGGGAAAAAAAGCAAAAAAACCCACAGACAAAGGATAAAGGGAAAACAAAACAAAAATTGCTGGGAAAGGTCATGAAGATGAGGCCCAAGCCGCCAACTGGAAAGGCTTATGGCTGCCAGGTAGTTCTTTGCCGATGCTGAAGAGAGCTCAGAGGGGGAAGAAGGCTTAGTTGAGGCTTCCAAAAGAAACAGCTGGAGACAGCTTCCCGGGCCAGGTCGGAGGCAGGAGAGGGAGTGACCCTTCCCGTGCTGAGCTTTAAAAGCCTTGGTTATCCCCACCCAGCACAGCCAGTTTGTCCAGTCAGCAAACAGTATTGAGCTATTCACTCCTCCCCTTTGCTTGCATCACTCATGTCATGGCAGCCCCCAGCTTAGCCATGCTCTGGTCCCCCAGAGCCTCATGGGCAGGCGCAGGGAATGACAGGGGGTGGTCTTCCATCACGAGTAAGCACAGGGGAAATGCTGGAGGGTGGTCCATCAGTCCGTCACCATGACAACAAGGTGGCTCCCAGCTTTGGATGTCTGTCACAGCTCATAACAAATGCATAAGAATTCAAACAAAAAGGGAAAAAGAAAACCAAACAGATTAAAACTATAACAACTGTCTCCTCTTTTGTGTTGTACTTCCAGAAGACATTTGGTAAGCTTATGTCCCCCGCGACAACAAGGACTAGGAATGAAAATACAAATCTTCATGTGCTTTTGTTGAAGTAACTAAGCCATGTGTGGTGGTTTGATCCACCTTTTAGCATTCAGGGGGCAGGTTCAATAAAAGTGATGGAAAACTGAATAGAATGTTCAGCAGGAGAACAATTTATTACGAGGAATTTGAATGAGAGAGGTAGGGGTAACCCACCAAAGACCCCAGAATTACATTGAGGAACCCCCAACACGCAAAAAAAAACAAAAAACAAACAAAAAACACAAAAAGGAAAAAAAAAAAACAAAAAAAGGAAGGGAACTGTTCCTTTCAGCCAGAGGACTAGTTGAAAGAAACTGGGAGGAAGGGTAGGAAAGGGTGTCTCCTTTTCCGTCTCTCCGAAGGACTTCGGGCCCTCCAAACTCTCTGAAAAACACAAACACAGGTGAAAACCAGTTCCCTCCCTCCTTTTTCTGAAGGATACTTGCTAGCCAGCTGGAAATGGCTCCCGGGTTGAGAGAAATGGGT
>VXBA01005923.1:840425-950907 GCA_013399895.1 Serilophus lunatus
TCAGGTAAGTGGATTGCTTACATTCTTCCCCCTCCCAAAATCCAAGAACACCCCCAAGCCCCATGCCCCCTACGATCCCAGCCCCCTCAAACCAGTACACCATGTCAAGGCAAAAGTGTCAGGATTAAGCAGGAATTGTTCTGGCTTCAACCTATGCATTCAATGCACCAACCCAAAATGGCTGCAGCCCTCATTCATTACTTGTGACTTTGCCTCTCCTGTCATGGATTGCTACCTTAGATAGAACAAAGAAGACAAGACAATAGTATTGCTGCCAGCCAGACTTTCTTTTCAAGACATGGCAGAAAAAAACAAAACTAGACCACAAAAAAGGAAAAAGAAAGGAAAGGACCATCATTTTCGTGTGGTGGTCTACCAGGAGAGCCACATGTCGGACGTTTTTTTTTGTTTGAGAACATGGGCTTTTTTTTCCAAATTTACCCATTGCCTTCTCCAAGGCAGTAGTGGGGCAGAGTAAGCATTTGACACCATTTTCCTATCAATTTTTGATAAGAAAGTCTCAGGACCCATACAACTGTGATACATTTTCTGTTAAGACCTTCCCCTTTGATAGTGGATTAGACTGGAAATGAAGACTTTTAACCTGACAAATGCAAATCACAGGAAGAGGAATTTGCCAGGACCTAGGGAGCTAGGTTGGCTCATACTTCAGCTTTTTCTCAATTAAAAGCAAACAAGAAATACTATTTTCCTTGAGGGAAGGTAGTTTTTTTCTGATAGATACTATGAAATCAAATCTTCTCCTTTCAGCATGGAGTGGGAAAGCAGAATGCTTTCTTTCAGTTTCACGATATTTTAAGTGAAACCCACTGCAAATTAAGCTGATTGCCTAGAGACTATAGCTACTGCTTATAGCTCACAAGAGAGACAAGGCAGTGTAATGATCTGTGACTGCATACCATACACGTAGACTACAGCCATCAGTCAACTGCATAATCTTCAGCATCAAGATTCATTAAAGTCAGTGGGAGTCATGTTGTTAGAATGTGGTGTACAATTTGGGAAACACAGGGGTTAATACTACAGAATCAAGAAGCTAGGTTAAAAAAAAAAAGGTGAAAAAGAAGCTGCTAGAGAAGAAGTAGATGCAGCCAGAGAATAGTGCTTGTGGCTATAGATTACTTTTAGATTTTTGCCACATAAACATTTTGATAAGAAAACAAATGACAATCTATCATGTCTTAGCAGGTGGTATTCTTTTCCTTTTTTGTTATACCCATCAACATTACTGTTTCCATTTATTAAGAAAGAGTATTTTTTTTCAAAATTATTGAATACTTAGGAGCATGTGTGACTACATCCTCTTTCTTTTCAAATAATTAGATTAATTATACAAATAACTCACTATACTATGTGGATCTTTGTGATCTGGAAGTGTTAAAAAGAAAGTTAAGCCTTAATTATGGGCTGTAAGCTGCTGAAGGGAAAATAGTAGAGTGTAGCAATGACATCTGGACTAGTACTAGTGCACATAATGCATATCTGTCACTGACAACTCACTGGGTTACATTTAATTCACAATCATCAGTCATGTCTTCTTTTCTAAGCAAAAAAAGAAACCACACTAGTATCAGTAGTAAAAAGCATGCCTTCAGAGGAGAGATTCCTCCATGTGCCATGATTCAAGTAGATGGCCTTAGAGATATAAATGGAATGGATAGATAACTGGCAATAAATATAGATTGACTGAGAGTTTCATATGCTGTGTTAACATTTAAACTACCATATTTAATGAATTTTTGTAGTTTTTCTCTTGCCCATACACTCTCACTTTCTGAGTCCAACCCTCCTTTCTGTTTGGTTTTAGGGGCATACCTCTATGTTCTCTCTCTGTAAATCTGACCATAACTTAGCAAAGCAGCATCCTTCAGCTAAGAAGAAATAAGAGTGCTTCTTCTTAAAAATCTGAGAACCTGAAGTGGTTAAAAGATCAGCCCAGAAGCTGGCTAAACCTTTGCTCTGCATGGTTGCATATTTGTGTGTGGAATATGAAATGCTGGAATAAACACCGTTGAACAGAAATCTGTTTGCGTAAGAGCAGAAAATACCAGCTTCAGGAACTTCAGGTACAAAACCACTCTCTTCAAGTCTTGCATTATAGCCTCCTTTCTCCTTGAAATGTGTAAGCAGCGGCCCACAGGTGTCTAGAAATTTTTCTCTTAAAACATGAAACTGTTGCTTCCATGGCTCTACAACAAGAAGACATATGGACACAGCTGATTTTCACTTAAAAATTCAGTTGAGGCAAACAAAATAGCAGAAGCTGTGGTAAATGCAGACCTCTTTGATCCCAAACTAAATGACAATTTTAGCACTAGCACTTGTCCAGATGCTTTTGTTACAGATCAGAAAATCTGTTTGGCAAGCTCTCACTCATTTGGCTATAAGCATTTCAGTTGCCCTCCCACTAGATGTAGTCTCACCACATAAGTCATGTTTCAAGACAGAGTGAACAGATGAGCTTGTCTTATTCAATCACTACTATTGATTCACACACTTACACAAAGAAAATGCAACTTCGAATTGTCTTGGCAGAGCATACACCTTACACATGCACAATTAAAGATTAAAGAATTAGCAGGTGCCCCAATCGAAGCCCTGCAGGGTGGGTTCTACGATTTGACCACATTTCATTATATTTGTCCTCTTCATGTTACAAACTGACCACCTCTGACTAGGTACACTATTTGCTACAGTTTGTGGTAATTATGATTCTTGTTCATGGTAGATTGGCTAGAATCTATTTGGACTACCTAGTATCTACTTTCTTTATGTATTCCTACTATACTACCATATGCATTAGTACTGGCCCATTTTGCTCCATTTTTCATGCATACATTCCAATTATTTTACTACCATACAGCCATTGAAGCTTAATGTTGAAAATAGTATCCTACTTTTCAATAGGTCCACCACAAAATCACATCTTGTGACACCTTACGTTAGCTTTCACAAATAAATGTGAAATAAGAACACACTTTTTAGATTGCTAAATACTAAATTAACAAGTTAAAATGACATAAAATGAGGAAATTAAGTTATGCTGCTCTGAGATAACTGTCTATAGAAGAAATCCCAGTCATACTGGCATCATTGTGATTGCTTTTGGTGGAATCTTTTCCACCAGCACTCATTAGGCCTGTAGGAGAATTGCTGTTGAAGCTACTTAGCTAGTCTCTTCCCTTTGTCCCCATTGCAGTCTTGGCCGATTAACACCCTGCCAGATACCTTGGCTTCTCAGTCAACAGTTCCAGAGTTGGTTCCCTTGCACTATAGATTATTTGTTGCTGCAGTAAAATGGCAACTCTCTCTCTTCTTTTCACCTCATCATTGACAGAAATTGATAGGGGAAGAGATTATATTTTAAGGTAGATCTTTAAAAAGCATACATCTAGCATTAGCTTTTAAGGTAACAGCTGCCTTCAGGCTGGGCAGCAGGGTCTTTCTTGGTCTTGCTAGTATATTCCTTCTTCACTTCTTTCTTCATACAGCACACATGTGGAGGGCTTTTAATAAGCAAGCAGTGTAATAATGTCACCAATTCATAGTGAATCCTTCATTTGCAAATCTGGAAGGAGAGCTGTTAGTCCAACAAAGAGATAAAAAATGGAGCCCAAATACAACTCATTGGTAAAGAACATCATCCACAGCATCCTGCTGCTGCTTTTTAGAGTGTCAGAATGTTCTAGTATTCAGTATACTCCCAGATGAACTAAAGGGGTGCATTTTACACTGAGATTTGTGGCAGATCTCTTTTGGTATTCATAGGTGTGCTGGCATAATACAATTCATTTAGGAATATGACACATCTGTGTAATTTGTAGGTGTTGACTGTCTAACCTTCAGACAACTTGATGGAAAAAAATAATTCATCCATAACAGAGACCTTTATTTTTCAATCCATAACATTCTATTTAATGTATTAGAAGTACATGAAAAGAATGGGAAAACAGGAAAAGTAAAAACAGGAAGAGAAATAAATACCTTACTGTAGAGCATTTTAAAAAAAATAATGTACAGATGGACTATTTCATATTTTCAAATCCTTCAGAATGAAAGTTCTATCAGTCTTTCTATGGGTCCATCTTACTTATCTTTGTGATCAAGAAAGAGAAAAGCCATTGCAGTCCTATACAGATATGGCATTTATTTTCCAGCAATTCAGGCAACTTGAACATGACAATACTGAAGAATATGTTATGAATATTTCATTTCATGATTAGGATCATCTTCAAATATAACGCTCTACATTCACACGCCTTAGCTGTGGTATGACATATACAGCTGTATAATGTATGTTGCATCACAATCATTTTTATCAAAATAAAATAGAAGTTACAGATATGTAAAGAAGGACGATAAAAAAGATAGTAGCTTGCTCCTGTAGTTATATGCCTCTTCCATTTAAAATAAACTTTTTAATTGCAAGAGTTTAAGTTTTGATTGCTCTCAATAATAAGATCTTTCACTTAAAAAGGCCTGGTGTATTCAGGGCATTTTGCCACCAGAGTACCAAGGTGCTATTACCTGCAGCATATGAATGAGCTCATAACTATCCTGGGGCTAGAAATATTGCATTTCAAGAAATTTAATTTATGGTCATATTACAGTTTTCACCTTTGCACTAAAAATATCTCCCAGGCATCCTTTGCAGATTATGGTCTCACTTGGATCAGGAATGGGTGGTCGTGGGCCTAGGTTTAGCTAGTGAATTTATGTGGGTTGGTGTTTATTTGGTTCTTTTGGGGTTGTTTGTTTTTGGCTTTAAGTGTTTGGTTTTGTGGCATATTTTTGTTTGTTTTGTTTTATTTGTTTGGGATTTTTTAATTTCCTAAAATGTACACAGTATAAAATGTACTTTCTCTCTGCTCATGAAAGAAAATATTTTTAAAGAAATTTTACGTTAGAAAATACTGTCCTGTGTAAAGCAGCCCGTGGGCTGCAGTTCTTTTCAGGATTCTGCTTGTGTCTGTCTCCCCCAGCAAACCCACTGCCCCAGCTTCTTTACCTGGAGCTTTGTTCCATTTTCCAGCCCCAGCGCTCTCCACTTCTTTGGCCCATGTGGCCTTCCTCGTGGCCTCAAACTTCCTTCCTGTCTACTGTGTGCTGGCACTTTTCTCTACAGGAGGGCTCAGATGATTCTATTGGGTACAAAAGTGCTTTTAGTGATCAGTAATTTGGAGTCAATAAACCTCTTTAGTAGCAGGGGTTATTACTGAACGAAACTGTGCCTAGCTCTATTCCTAGCCTACTTCCCAACCCCATGCTTCTCTTTGCAGGAGGGGACAGCAGAGCCTAAGCGTTTGCCAGTGATGCAGTTAACAACAGCAATTGCTCCAGATAAAAAGAGCTACATCATCATTACCAGGAGGGAGGAGTAAGTCTAACAAAACACATTGCACCAACAAATGGGTAATTGGATCCCAACTGGAAATGCAGCCTGAGTAAAAATTTCAGATGGCACCGACAGTGTTATAATAGAAATTAAACCTCTATTATCATATTCCAATGGATTCAGTTCTAACCGCAAGCAAATAGTTTAAAGGCATTGCTGCATCCATGCATGTCTGAACTTCTCAGGAAAAGTCAGTCCGCTCTGAAATTGATGCCAAACTGGCAAAATACTCCTTTCCTTCTGAACCAAAACTCTTTGGATTAGGCATACGGTGAATGTGAGAAAGCAACCTTTTTCTAAATGCACACGAGAAGGAAAAACCTTCTCTACCATCCATTATATTGTACAGCACTTGGCTGCATGAGTCTGAAACATATTCTGGAGTGTGGTAGCGTGCATGGATGTGATGCGCTACTTTTCTTTCAGTAATGAATTTTATGCCTGCCTGTTTCTGTTCCTTTGTCTATTTTTAATTCAAATATGTAAAAGCTTTTCTTAATACAGAGTCCCAGGTGTCAGTTGCTGCCTGGAGTCCCTTTTCTTTCCTCTATTGTTCTCTTAATTGTTACTTCAAAACAATTAGCTGGGCATTCATATGCAAATGAATGCAAATGTACAAGGGATTGGGTGTGAGAGAATACCACCACTCGTTAATTTCCACTTCAAGGTCTGATGGGAGGAACAACAAAATTGCTTAACAATGTATTTTTCCCGGGCCATAAAGGGTGAACTCCCGACGATCCCAGCCATCCTGCTGGCTCGGCAATTGTTAAGATTCTGCTGTTTCTTGGTAAGGTAGGTATGTATGTATATATTTATTTATTTATTTATTTGGGCCTAGAGACTGTACTAGCTTTGTCACCCTAAACTGACCCTGCCCTTGTTCATATATGCTCAAGGACGTGCCTAATAATTTGGATATAAATCTGATTCGGATATACAATAAATTATTAATATTACTTCTATTAACGTGATTCATTAAGGGATAAAAAGTCTCACTTGAAGGAATCCCTCATGTCTCTGACAAAATAAAACTTTTATAATTTATAAAAGAATATGCTTTATTGCATTTAATCGTTAGAAGAAAGATACACTGACTGATATGCAGGGACCGGGGGTGAATCCTAGAGAGATTTTTCCAGTTGCTAAGATAAATCTCATCTCTTTCGGAGCAGTTGTATTTATTGTATAAATCTGTATTCCCTTTCAGGCTGTATAGTAAAATTCCTTATGAAAAATTGTTGGTTATTCAGCATTCAGAACGGCTTTACAAAGACAAATACCGTAGCTTTTCAGATGCAATTAATACACAGAAAGCAATTAAAAGACCGAATCCTGTAACCGTTAGGTAGGAAAAATTCAGAACCACAGACTGTCCTGAGCAAGAAAACCCACAGCACAGCAGGAAAACCCCACCACTCATATGTGACTCTCCTACCAGGATCCTTACCAAGGGAAAAGTTGTCTCTAGGAGGTGTAACTTTATAAAGACATTTCTGAGATTGTGGGAAGAAGTGATTAACTTTTTACTTTACAATTACTTCTTTTTTACATTACCTTAATGTTCTTCCACTTTCATCTCTGAAAAGCATCTACACAGCAATAAGGGACTACAGTTATTTACCCCTCAGGGCAGGTATTATCTTTGTTATGCAGTGTAACTCCCGTGTCACCAGATACATTCCTCATGGAAAAGAAAGACATCTGGTAGATGGTGGAAGCTGACTTTTAATTCCCTTCTCCATCACATGCCAAGGGTGGTGGACAGACTGTTTAGGCGTTGACATGAAGTTCTGGTTACTTGTATAAAGGCTACATCAGCAGATGTCAGATGTTTGCTTGCCTTTATTCAGATCTTAATTGTCCTGCGACCAGAATTCCTACCTCCTAGATGAGGCAACAGCACTACCATTACAGTGCTGTTGTGAGAATAAACACGTTTAAGACTGGGAGGAGCTCAGGTGCAGCAATCATAGGGACCATATAAATAGCTGGAGCAGAGGCGCTACTATTTATACTGTAGTATAAACAAACAGTAACAAAGCAACTATGGCTGGTCTAAGGAATTTGATCTGGGGACTCTGGCCTTGTTAGTAACTTATGACCACGTTCAAATTGCAGCCAGCAATACACAGCAGAAGAGAAGTCCCTGTACACCTGAAGAGGTGGCAAAAAGAAAGGGGGAGACTCATCCTCTGTCATCCCCAGATATTCTGCAGAGGAGTGGATACTGTCAGCACCAACTTGAGCGGCCATCCCACAGTCTTCACAACAAGTTGTGTCCCAAGGGAAAGAGATGGTTTCAAGGGATGATAAGTTTTCTTGCCTTCATCCCTACCTTCCCTCTCTGTGTCCTCAGTGGCCACTGTTCTATTTAAACGAGCATTTTTTGTTTGGTTGATTTTTACCTTCATGGGCATAGTCATTTATGATGATTTAACCCTAAGCAAAGACTTAAGGATTTTGCCCAAAACTAATATACAGATTCCAGAGAGGGTCTTTAACCATAATACTTCTATTTTCCCCTGCTTAAAACTTTGAGAAATTGGAATATCTGTCTTCATTACAACATAAGCACCTGTGGAAACTTGGAAGGTACTGGATATATCTCCTTATGGAAAGAATGAATGTCTCATCCCAGCAAACTGTGCCCTTGCTGCAACCTGCTCATACTTCATCAACCAATATATTTTATCTTCATATGTGGTTGAAATAGGGCAGATTTCTGGGACTTAAACAGGCAAATAAAACACATCCATCTTCCAATAAACACGCAGGAAGTTATTATTGGCCAGTGGGCTAATAGTAAAACACCCTGAAATAAAAGAGAAGGATGGTTTGAACAGGTGAGGTTTTACAATACATTTTACCCTGAAGTTTCCACTAAAGTTTTTTTCCTTAACAAGTTCTCAGAGACCTTTGTCTTTTGCTTTATGAGGCTGACAGTTGCAACTTGAAAGTTCAAGGAATATTTTTAGTGGAAACAAGAGATAGATGCTGGCAGGGTGTTTCAACAATGGTCTGTTTGTTTTGGTAACAAGATTCAAAGAATGCATTATTTATAATGCCCTGATATGCACACATGGCTCTGGTTGTATGCAGCAATATAACAAGTGTGGTTTCTTATAGCCCGTCTGCACGGCACTCCCAGATACTGCCTGCTACTGCAAGGGCTGCAATTTCACATGCAGTTTGAACAGCAAAGTTAGTAGGAGTTCCTCTCTAGACTGCTCATTCCTACTCCATATCCTCTCTCCCCTTTCTGTCAGCACAGGTGCTTATGCTAGATTTTCAATGAGATCAAGGAATCAGTCCAGGTTAAAACTCACCTGGACTGTAAAAGAAACTCTAAAAAAAACCCCAAACAAATCAACAAATGTAACCGCTTAAATTATTATGCTCA
This sequence comes from Serilophus lunatus, assembly GCA_013399895.1. Classification (NCBI taxonomy): domain Eukaryota; kingdom Metazoa; phylum Chordata; class Aves; order Passeriformes; family Eurylaimidae; genus Serilophus; species Serilophus lunatus. The sequence goes on from VXBA01005923.1 coordinate 849,245, forward strand.
TGATGCTTGCTCTAAGTGTCCCACATACTGTATGCTCCTTTAGCACATTTCATAGTCGTCTTTCCTTCATATGGTCCTTTAGTCTAAAACTTTAAAACCCCTGCACCCCTACTTAGTCTAGTTCTTGTTACACACAGCACAAAATGTCATTGTGCACAAGTGGAAATATAATGAAGTGGTCCTTAGGCCCTGTAGTTCCTTTTGCTCTCTGGTCTCAGCAATGGCTGATGGAATTTGGACAAAAAAATTCCACTGTTTTATCCCTTTCCTTCTATACGCTTTCTGCACTCTGGAGACTGATCAGACAGGACCATATTCAGATGCTGAAAATTCCAGTAAACTCTGGTGTTTTCCACTAACCAGTGAAATCCTTAGGTCTTTAGAAATATCCAGGCAGTAGGAAATAGTAAATCTAGGTTTCCTGTAAAAAGCCCAGAAACTGCCTGAGCTTGTCATCTGCTTCAGAGACAGCTGATACATCAAAACTTACTTCAGTACTCCAAAGCTTTTATTACTAGCCAGCAATGCAGATGTGGCTGCCTACTCTGTGTGTTTTACATCTGAGAAAGAAAGCCTGAACCAGTCCCTTCCTACTCCCGTACTTGGCTCTTCTGATGGGGTCTAGAACAATGGGGTTTTTTATGTTCTTTGCTCTTTTCAGCAAACTATCACCAGGTGCTCACAGACAGATGTCTCACTTTAGCCCTTTTGAATTGCCTGGAACATCAATACAAAGCATAAGGATGTTTTGAAAAAAATCTGGTCTCTTAGGGGCAGGTAGCTGTGATCAAGCTCCTGATAAGTAAAAAGGAATGGTAATAATATAAAAGAGGAAATATTCCTGTGTATCAAAGCCTTGTCTGTAGTATAATATATAACTAACACAGTTTTATGCAGTATAGATAAATACAACACAAATAGTGTTATCCCATTGCCAACATCAAAGCATGCAGATTTCAGAAACAGAAAGTGTGATTAGAATGTGATTCAAGGCATAAAGCTTTTCTTATCTCTGCAAAATGCATATATGTGTATATATATTTATACTTAAATATATATTAATTAGTTCTTTTGCATAGTCCAGTATGTGAAGCTCAGATCTCGTCTTGAGTGTGTTCTAGTGTCCTTTCTTTTATGTCTGATTCTCTCTATTAAAGAGAAAATTATTTTCTTAGCAGATGAAATCCCCTACTAGCTTTTCTCCTTACTAGTCTTTTACATTTTTGCTTATCTCTTCCTCTGTCTATTGTCTGATTGTGCCTCTTACACAGGCCTTCACCCAAGGTTAGTGAAAGTTAACATTAGCTGGCTTAGTACATAGCTAGTAACAGTAGTTTATCTATCAAGTTAAGTTTCTAGGTTTTGGATGTCTCAAGTTTCTTCTTTTCCACTTTCATTATTTTAAGACATTGTTATTTGAGGAGTTAGTGACCCATCTCCTTTAATGTTGCTTACAAGTAGTTCTCATATCAGATTTTGTGATAATTTCTGCTCTGTCAGGTTGCAACCAACATTGTTTTAACACATCACTTTCTGGAGCAAAAGGCTATACTTATTTCAGAATGTTTCATATGCTTTAACCTCTAATAGTTTATATATATGGGTGATTTCATGTTCATCTCCTGTGCTGCAAGATATTTATACTTTAAAATGCAGCATAAGGAATCAAAACAGCAGGGCAGTTTGGGGATGATACGGTGAGCTTCACTCTGTTACCAAGGCAGGGGAGGAAAAAAGTGGACTTGCCATGTATCTTTATGACTATAGCAAAAGCTGGAGTTGACAGGACATTTGTGGCTGAAGCATTGTAAAAGGAGAAATGGGTGTGAAGCCTGGTGAGAGACCTAATGGGATTCATACAATAAAGCTATAGAAACGTCTGTGTTATTCCACTAGTCTGTGTGCTGTATGGAAGGCAGGATCAGACAGTAGTTGCTTCCCTTCTATGGGACAGCCTGAAGGGTCAGACATAGGAGTTTTGTAGCACATCCCTTCTATTATTACAAACCAAATCTACATTACAGGCAATACAGAAATTTGTAATTTTTTCATGAAGAACAGGGTCTCAAAGAGCTGGTGGCTGAACTTGTGCCTCTTGCTTTGTCAGATACCCTTCTTTTAATAGGATTAGCTCAAACAGAGACTCACCAAGTTGGACAGCCTGATTAGGAGCTGCTGCTACGATCCAGGGCTTCCAGACCCTGGCAGTCAAAGAAAAGACACAGATGCGAGATTCAAGTGCTCAGGATAAACACAGCCCTCTTCAGAATAGCAATCTTCTGCTATGATTAGCTAGACTTTGTTTAAACCTTGTTTAAGTAGACTCAGTCCAGAGTTGGTGCTTGGGACAAAGTCTCTTTTCACTTGTGTACAGTCCATGAGAAGTGAAGACATCATTAGGACATTAGTCATCTCTGATGAGATGTGACTGGTTACATTGTCTGAGGCAGACAGTCAAGACTGCCTTTTTCAGAAAGAATTTTCATGGCTCTGAATGACCATCAGCAGCTCATTGCCAGCAGCTCATTGCCAACCTTCTGCAGCTCAGCAATCGAATAAACAAATCTGCCTCCTATCCTCCAGCTCCTATGGCTTGTAGCCCACCAAAAGGGTGGCTAGGGACTACTGAAACTGTCATGTCATGGGACAGCGGCCTTTGCTACTGACTAATGGCCTTTTCCATGTGCAAGTTGGTATTCTGCTTTGACACACTCTATAATTATTCTCTGTAAACCTAGCCTATTTGTTACTGCTTAGCCACTGCAGATGAATCTATCAAAAGCTTAGTAGTGTTTTTTGGATACTTCTTCACCTTTGGGCATTTCCTAGGTTCTGCTAGTTTGTCCAGGTGCTGCTAAAAGCTAGCTTTCCCTACTATCGTCTATAGGTTTTAACAACTGAGGTCACCATGCTTTTTTTCCCTACCAACACAGATGGAACAGTGTCAGATGATGATGATAACTCCTCATTCAAATGGTTTCCCATGTTCTAGTTCATGCAGAACCAGAATTCAGCATCTGAACTATTCCTGTGCTTTGAGTAATTTTTTCCAATATTATTTAGCAGCATGTTTTCAATCAATTCTAATTTACTACTTTTTTCAGTACTTTGCTCCTCATCAAGGTCTAATTTTCACAAACCATCTCCTTTCTCTTTACTTGTTCTATAATGTACATCACCAGCTATAGTCTTCACCAATCTCACCCATTTTGGGACCTTCTTCAATCATTGTTCCTTATTTTACTCTGTCCCTATTAGAATCCATTTTGTGAACCTTTCCGTCCTACCAACACCTCAGCCCCAAATCATTAACCTTTTTACCATGACACTGTCATGAAGGAGTGTTGATGTTTCTTAGAACTAAACTGTTTCTACAGCCTGTAAACCCTCTCAAAAAACAGCTACTCTTTATGCTGCCCTGTGACAAAACATACCCTATGGAAGCTTCAAAGAACAGGGGGAAGAAGGCTGGGCAAAGATAAAGTGGGGCTTTTCTTAAACAGAGTGTTTCTGCATACATTTTTTTCCAGGCAAAAATTCTAATAATCCACAATACTATAGCTTTCATATGTTCGGGTACAGTGGCAGTGTTGCAACTACTGCAGAAGGTAGGAACAAAGAAGGAAGGTAAGAAGTTGTGCTGTAGGGGGAAAAGAAGTGGAGAGAAAAAAAAATCTTTTGCATTCATGGAATGATTGTGACACAATCATAATAATTCAGAAATAATTATATTTGTTATCTGTCAACATAATTTCCTGCAGTTCTACATGCAACATCGTTTTCCTTTTCCAGAAGTCGGGCTGAACAAACGGTCCTGTTCTTGTTATTATTTTAGAATGAAGCAGAGTAATGTTGGTTGAACTAACAGTATAAACACAAAGATATCACATCACCTAGAACTGCTTGAAGATTGGCATTTAGCCTCTTCTTTCTCAATATGATGTAACCATATTTGTTCATTCTCATTTTTTTCCTCATGTTTTGCTGTAAAATGCAATGGTGCTGCAGTATGGTAACACTGCAATATGGTTAAAGACTAACTCTCTCAGTTTAAGTTGTTATCCAGAGCCTATTACTGTAGTATTGGAGTGCAAAGGAAAGACTATTTAATAGATGAAAGAAAAATAATAAAAAAACAGTATTATTTTGTTTATTCTAATGCTGTAAGCTAGAAATCTGTGTATGACATTTAAAATGGCTGATGGATTTTAATTTCCAGTTTAGGAGAGAGGATGCAGGTCCCTTGCTGGAGTGTGACTTTCTTCCACTCTTCCACCAAACAAATCACAGGCTCCCCAGAGGGACTGGTATGTCCTTGGAGAGGCAGCACCCATTACCTTCAGTTTCACTTAGAGACTCTGTAGAAGAAGGAGACCAACTCTAGCCCGGGCCATTCAATTCCCAGGAGTTTAGTCATAGGATATGGAGTCTGTTCCTCCCAATCCCTTCCTTCAGCAGGCACTCTTCAAATCAGACATTTGAGGTGCTACTAGTTCTCTCTGGCATTATTCTCTCTTACTAGGTGTCCTGCACTTACACTCACAGAGGCTCACATAAACCAAGAGGAAACTTCACATCATTTATTCTCTTGCTAAAGTCTATAGGCAGTGTACCAAGCTGAAAGTCCTGCTGGACAGGAGTACACAACTAATTAATATAAGAGGATTAGAATTTGGTTCTTTATGTTTACTGTAGTTGTTTTCCAATCAGCTTTTATTGTTGCTTAAATGTTTCCTATTGTCATATAAAATGATTAATATATAAATGAGAGAAACAAAGGCGGTTTCTAAAGGATCTCTAGTGGGTTTCTTGAAACTGAGTACAGGAAAAGGAAGACAGAAAAACTCACTTATATAAGAACAAATTTATTTATAACAGCCAGAAAAAGAAGGAAATCAGTTCTAGTTCTTTTGTTACTTCCATTCCTAATATAGGTCAGTTAAGCATTTACACATATGCATCTCCAATTTGGTTTTCCATATCCGATAGAGAGAAGCATGCAGCCTTTCTCAAAGACATTATGAAAGCTAGTATAGGAGGCTATAAGAAGTGAGATGTAAGGATCTTTGCTGGATATAGGCTCATACAACATTTTTTATTAAAGATGTGGGAGCAGAAAAGTAACCTGCTGATTGCATTCACAGGTTTTATTAAATTAGGAGAATTGGAATCTTGAGAGGCTAAAAAGTGGCAAAATAAGATTCAAGTTCACAAAAGTCATACGGGATAAGTTTTACAAATATGTAAAATCCTTAATTTAAGGTAAAATCCATAACAGTTTTAATGGCATTAGAGGCTTAGATATTTTTAAAGTATGATCTTAAAATTTATAATATTTTGGACACTTGGCATCTATAGGAAACCCTTCAACTACACTGTTGTCTTCTAAGCCTGCAGTCTTCTTTTAAAATTCTACTATGAAGACTTAGAGTTGTGTGTTGGAGAAGTTTCTGTTCCAGCCAGATTCTTTCCCTTTAGTCTCGTTTCAAAGTCACATTGATGAGAACAAAGGAAGTTTCTCAAGCAAGAAGTACTGAAAACAAGTTAATGAGAGAGTTTTCTATTAGCCAAATTGGCTGCTTCTTTACAGGAACATAGCTGCTTCCATGAAATAGGCTCAATAGTATCCACTGCAGGATATTATTTCTTTAATAATTGTCATTACACAAACATAGACATGTAAAAGGCAAGAAATATCTAAGGATGTCTAGATATTCATAGTTATAGATAAATTCCAAAAGTTTACGCTGTTTGACTGGAAGAACTGTAGCACTTCCTGCAATTTATGCACTAATTACAGGTATTTAATATTTTATCAATCAATGGGCATTCCACTTAGAAGTTGATTTACAGATAGGTTCAGCACCCCATAGCTCCAATTGAACACACCAGGACCTGGAGATCACAAATCAGAGACATTCCTCCTCAGATTTGTAAATTGGTGGTTAACAATTGAGCACCAATGCTGGCAAACTCAGACAAAAGAGGAGGGACTTTTATGAGGTGTGTAACGAGCCTGTGTGGAATCACTGCTATGGACGTGGCTGAAGTAAGCCTTTGGGGAGGACTGAAAAGGGATTAGGTATCCACGCGAACAGTAACAACATTTTATAGCTTTAATACCGAAGAGTTATGGGGCAAAGAAGTCTCATGTTTTAGAACTTAAGTTGTTGATCTGTGCGAGTCACTATAGACTGTTGTCTCTATTATAACACAGTCAACAGTTAAAAATAGGTCATCACTGGTTTTGTGTTAATGTCCTTGTATTTATACAAAGCAGATACGTGAAAAGAATGCAGCAATACTCTCCTCCAGTGCGACAAGACATGTTTCTGTGAATGCAGCATTGTTCTCTTTCCTATGATAGTCTTGGAATATTTCTTTACTGAGAGGACAGACTGGGATGATCATACACAGAGGATGATGAGTTGTGGCAAACAAGTATTTACTCCTAATCTGTTACTACTCTAAATAAAACTTTTACTGAGTAGTTAAGATTTATGTAGCCTAATAAGCATCAAATAATATATCCCTATAGCAGTTCTTATCAAGCTTAATGGCTATTTCTTGAGGCACTGAATAATAAGGAGACCAGATCTAGTCAGCATGGATTTAGGAGGTGAAGGTCCTGCCAGAGCAACCTAATTTCCTTCTATGATCAGCTAACTTGCCTGGTAGATGAGGGAAAAACCGTTAATGTAGTGTTCCTGGATTTTAGCAAAGCCTTTGATACCATCTCTCATAGTAAACTCCTGGTGAAATTGGTGGCTCATGGCTTGGACAGGTTTACTCTGTACTGGGTTAAGAACTGGCCAGATAACCGAGCTCAGAGAGTGATGGTGAACAGTGCTGCATCCAGTTGGTGGCTGGTCACTAGTGGGGTCCCTCAGTGTTGGGCCAGATCTGTTCAATATCTTTATTGATGATCTGGACGAGGGGATAGAGTACATCATTAGTAAGTTTGCAGATGACACCAAGCTAGGAATAAGTTGATCTGTCAGAAGGTAGGAGGGCTTTGCAGACGGTCCTTGACAGGCTGAATAGATGGGCTGAATCCAGTAACATGAGGTTTAACATGTCCAAGTGTTGGTTTCTACACTTTGGCCACAATAGCCCCATGCAGAGCTATAGGTTGGGGACACAATGGTTGGAGAGTGGGCAGGCTGAAAGGACTTGGGAGTACTGGTTGATAGTAAACTTAACATGAGCCAGCAGTGTGTCCAGGTGGCCAAAAAGGCATCCTGGCCTGTATCAAGAATAGTGTGACCACTAGGACTAGGGAAGTTATTCTTCCCCTGTACTCAGCACTGGTTAGGCTACACCTTGAATGCTGTGTCCAGTTCTGGGCCCCTCAATTTAAGAAAGATGTTGAAATGCTTGAATGTGTCCAGAGAAGGGCAATGAGGATGGTGAAGGGACTGGAGCACAAGTCCTATGGAGAGGGGTTGAGGGAGCTGGGGTTGTTTAGCCTGGAGAAGAGAAGGCTCAGGGAGACCTTATTGCTCTCTCCAAGTATCTTAAGGGAGATTGTAGCCAGGTGAGGGTTGGTTTCTTAGGCAATCAGTGATAGAACAAGAGGACACAGTCTTAAGCTACATCAGGGGAGGGTTAGGCTGGATGCTGAGAAAAACTTTTTCAAAGAAGGAGTGATTTCTCATTGGAATGGGCTGCCCTGGGAGGTGGTTGAGTCACCATCCCTGGATGTATTTGAGAAGAGATTGGATGAAGTGCTTAAGGCCATGATTTAGATGATAGGATGGTGTTAGGAAATAGGTTGGACTCGATGATCTCAATGGTCTTTTCCAACATTGTAATTCTGTGATTCTATGAAGGGACCCTCAGGCTTCAGGAGGAGCCCTTACACTCTCTCAATGAAAATGGACTTAGATGTATTGAATTTTCAGCACGGGGAAAAGGCAAGATGCAGCTTAAGAGATCCACAGTAAAAGGGGCCTTAGATGTCTTAGAAAAAGCACAAGTCAGGTGCCTTTCAAAAATGGATTACAGGGAGGCAGGAGCATAAACATATCCTCTTTGTGGTGAGATGGCCACAACTCCCTCAGAAAGATTTCATCAGCTTTCTTTCTAATTCACCGTTTTTGTTTCAATTATACCCAATGTAACTATTACACCCAGTATTTACCTCTAAACTGTTTGCCTTGCTTCCAAAGCCAGTTGCCAGTTTCAGATGACCAACTAGCAGCCAAGAAAAAAGCCTGAGAGCTGGAGTAATCATTCGTATGGATATAGAAGATCCTGCAGAGAGATGGGTAGATCTACAGTACTTTAAAGCAGTAATTTATTATGAAATTTTCCTTTTAGCTCCATATCCTTTGGGAGGATATGATACAGTACACCTGTAGTTTTGAGATAGATGCAGGAAAATTTAAAACTTGCTAAGTAAGAGGTTACTGACAGTTTGCAGGGGGGAGCAGTAATGGCTAAGACCCTAGAAACCTGAAGCGATGCAACTGGATTTTAGGAAAAAAAGTAAGAATTACTAAGGCAATGAAGTACATGCTCTTAAATAAGAATCGAGAAGCTCACTCACTAACGGCTGTCTTTGATATATGGACACTGTCTCCTAACAATTGTTTCCTTTCAAGTCTTGATAATTTAGGATTATTTTTATAATGTACCTTGCTGTAGCATGCAAATGATGTAGTCTTGTATGCAACTTTATTATACAACAAAGCAAGGATCATCTGAACTAAAATGAATGTACAGTATTAAATCAGGTAATCACTCATTTTAGTTTGATTTACTGGAGCTATTGTGTTCTTGTTCTATATTACTGAAAAAATTTATCAAGACACAACAAGTATCTGAATACCATGATATTTAGATAAGTTTTAGAAAGAAATTAGATAATTCTGATTCTTAAAAAGCCAATGGCACCATTAGACTTGCATATTACAACACCCCCTTCTCCTCTCAAACTTAAACATACACATACACTGCCCTGTCAATTGGCAATTGGTGCATTAGTTTCCCATGTAAGAAGGCTATTAAAAGAACAAGAGAAATTAATTTCAACTGGCTACAACTGCTTTTTTTAAAAATACTGAAATACTTTTTACTGGAATACTTAAAAATATGCCCGTGAAGAGGGTTGATTAATTTTGTGTATGCTATTGCTCTATCTTCATTTGGAGATAAATTATCACATTATACTCTTTGCTCTCCCACTTGCAAATTAAGTTGTCATTCAACAACTCATAAAGAGGCAAGCTGAACAATTCGCAAGAACAAAATAATGCAGCTCTTGTCTTTTTTTTGAATGTATTTTTTTTTATGTATGGCTTTGATTTTTGTTTTCCCCTTTAGTCTTTGTATCTGGCCACCTATTGGGAAGATGCGTATAATTTTTTTCCCTACTAGCTGGACACAATTAAAATGCTATTGATAGCACAAACCACATTTTTTTTCCAGAAAAAATAAGAAAACTCTGTTTTCTAAGAGCATTACTTTTCAAAATTAGTATACAAAGACAGTATCCAAAGCCCTTTGATGTATTTTGTTTTTATGTCCCCAAACCCTGGTCTCTTATGAAGTTAAATTTCACAAGGCCATTCTGGTGGATATCACCAAATACAAGAAGAGCAGTGTTACAGTCCTGTATTTCACCTGAGTTAAACAAGGTTTTGAAATCAAGGTAGGCATAGAGGAATACATCTCTCATGATGTTAGTGATAGATCAAGGCTGTAGTCTTGCTTCCTTGCTGCTTGGTGAGTACAGTGCCTGTGAGCTTTGCAGTGCTAACTTTGCATGAAATGAGAACAAAATATAGGCAAAAGTGACCCAGTATTTCTATTCTCAGCAGGTGAGTGTATTTTAGGAATGGTTCAAACCACTTTAATTTCACTGAGTGTGAATGGTAGTATCTTACAATATTTCTCCATATCATTTCCAATCTTATATCTACAGTGACAGGGAGAAAAGCATCTGGGACTTTGGTAGTCTGCCATTATGCTCCATCAGTGACAAAGTGCAGGGCTGTTTTCTGTATCTTCCCTAGAGTCAAACACGCCTGATCAACTGTTTCTGGAATAGGTGCTATTTTCTTCCATGGAGACACCTGGCAGGACCTGAATTTTGACTTTCTGATTAATATTTTATTTTTTTGCCTGCTATTCTTGCTTTCCTACAGACTACTGATTTACCATCTCAGAAGCAGACCCATCTCACAAGTAGGCAATTTCTTCCCCCTTTGACTCATGTTTTCCACAGTCAAGCAATTTTGTAGGTGCTTTCTTTGCTTGGAGTTGACACGAATTCCTGATGCCAGTAATGCTGACTCTGGCTAAATTATATGTCAAAAATAAACAAACAATTGGAAAAAAGTAACCAATTTGTTATCCTGTATTACACAATGGTAATCATGCTGCATGCCCAACCAAGCACTTTGAAATCCCCCTTCCCTCAACTGCAATAGCTGGTAGGAAACGACGCCTGATTAGAGCCAAGAATTCCTCTGTGCAGGCTAATGGAGTAAGGAAGTGAGGTCAGCAAACCTGCAGAGACTTGTTTATGCTTTGCTGAGACATGGCCATGAGCAGCAGTGGTGACATCCCTTAGGTGCCAGACAGGCGCAGGCTGGGGTTCTGTGCTGCAGACACTCCTGGACTGCTCCCTGCTGCAACATATGGAACACCTTGTTTTGTACACGTGACATATGGCAAAGACATTGAGGAACCTGTAGCCTGTTTTGTTTTCCTTGGTGATCCTTAGGGGCTTAAGATCCTTATCCATGGTTGCAAAATCCAACCTTATCCGTGTTGATGCATCATTTTTAATTTGTGTTCCTAGAGGAATGTAGGGTCAAAGAGCTGTAATCAGTGAACAGATTCTGGTGTCTAGGAACAGCAGATACAGGACAGGCAAATGCACCTCATTTTAGAGATCTAGGCTTACTCTAAAAGAGTATTTAGATTTGTATTATTCAAAAGGTAAACTATGTGGGTGTTCTACACATCAACACTAATAACCTCACGCCATTAGGCAAATGACTCTTTTACAGGGTGAAGACTGACCAAAATTTATCTGAGCATAGTAGACTGACTACCCATACACCTCAGTGTCAAGAAATTCATCCATATCTAACAGATGGGAAAACTGACAGGAGAGGAACCAGAATATCTGTAATAGAGCTGATAAAGGAACTGACAGCTCAGGCATCAGTTTGAGTCATGTGTTTCATATGTGTTCTTTGACTCTTGAGTAGCACTCAATTCTATGTCTGACTTAAAACAGAGTCTAGAATATTATTCATAAGGCTAATCAAATTACGCAGTCTTTTCTCCTCCAAAAACCCAACAGAGGTGCCTGTTTTTATTTATTTCACAATGCACAAAATAAACAGAGAAAATGACAGAGAGTGTCTGCTAGTGGACTGCTCTGCAACAGCACTAAGTAAGTGTTAAAAAGAAGTTTGCAGTGTAATATAATAGAGAAATTGTTCCATAAGGTCTTGACTCTGACCTTATATTACCTGCATCAAAATAGTTCAAAGAAGAAGAGGGAAGAAACCAGCCAAGTCCCCGCTAAAATTATCACTGGCACCAGATTCACCAAGCGTAGATCCTAGTATATTTCTATAATTAGAACTTGGAGGAGCTGTGGAAGATTTGCAGATCCTGTCATTTTGCAGCTGAAGCTGATGACCTGCAGCTGAGTACAGCTCTGGTGGCTGAGGAGCAAGTAGGATGACTCCAAGCTGTCCAAGGGAGATCTACAAGCAACTTGCAAAGTACTTCAATTCTTGGAAACTGCCTATCCTTCAAAAGTTTTTGTTATATCAAAACAAATGTCAGGGAATCCAAGTACGGCAACATCCTTCTGTTTATCAAGTGAAACCTCTAAAGAATCTCTTGATCCTCTGTTTGCCAAGTGCACAAATCACGAGACTGCTCTTGCACATGCTTACCAGCCTTAGCGGGTATTACTTGTACTAGAAAGTATATGAAGGGTCAGGACCCATGTGTTACTGTTTTTACTGCAGCCCCTAGGGTACTGCATAGGAATTAGAATACAAGACGTTGAACAAGGCACTTAAGCATGTAGCAAAGAAGTTCTGGCAATCTGCAGTTTGAAGCAGACATCAGTGAGCGTGTGCCAAAGAAATAGGGAGAAGAGGCATTAAAGGAGTGTAAAAGTGGTCAGAGCTTTAATAGCATCGCTATTTAATGAAGAAACACTTATTAAAAACAATGTCATAGGGATGATATATTTGTTGAAGACTTATGTGCAAGGCAAAGTGTATATGTGCTAATAATTACTCTGTGGTTTAGGTGTGGAGGTTGGATTTCCCTGTGCAGTGACATTACAGATGTCTACAAATTGTGTCTTACATTTAAGTTGTTCATAATGTGATTGCAAACAGCAAGTGTATTGTTTCAACATGGTTAATGTTTATGAGCTGCATTTCAGTTTATCGGTGCACACAGATTGCCTGGAAAAGTACCAGACCATTCCATTTTTAAGCAGCAATGAAGAAAGATGGAAGCCTACATATTCCCTTCCAGTGTAAAATCAAACAGGGGGAACAAAATAAGTCCAAGAAGTCTACAATTGTTTGACTCTTAAGTTTCTATGGATTACCTCATATTCTCATTATGTCTGTGAGATTATCTGAGATCCCAAATAAGGGTATTTCAGCCCAAGAAAGGAAGACAGTAATGACTGGGAAGCCATGAGAAATCAAGACTGCAATGCTGTAGGTTCTCGGCATAGACTTGCAAAAAGTCTTTTATCAAAGGCTTTCCTCTGGCCACCACCAGAACCTTTAACAAAGTCCAGCTGGTCTTTGTACTGCTTTTGGCTCCATAACCCATGTGTACACTCTGGGAAGAGGGGGCTCATGCAGGTGAAATGGATTTTATGCTGCTTCAAGCCACATTAACTATACTGAAAGTTTACAGCATATGGATCCCAGGTTTTCCAGTGGTAGATATCAATCAGATGTGCTGCTCCTTGGTTCTCACATCCTCTATTATGCTTCCTATTTCACTATGACCTACAAACCACCTGAAGGTTTTGGAGAAAAGAATTGTGTAAAGGGAAAAAGTAACATCAAATATTGCTTTCTTGGCTTAATTTCCCCCCTGCTTCATTAGAACGATGTAAAGCAGAAAAACGGATATGTTAAATGTAAAAATATCAAACAAATGTCTTTCACATTGGAAAATAGGAAAGCATGCTATTAAAACTTATTTATAAACAAAATGATTTTTTTTTCCTTCCTACTTGTATTTTTCCTTCTACCTCTGCAAACTGCACTCCTGGAAACTAATTACAGAAATACATTGTAAGCAGCAGTGCATCAGTAGAACAGGGATGCACAGTTTAATAGGGCTAGTTTAATAGTCCAGTCATTGAACGGACTTAAGTTTCCAGATCCCTTCAGCTCCCCCAGTAGTCGGAAGCGTGATGTCAGGTATTGTGTGCATGACGCTCCCTGAATAGTGAGAACTACATTACTTAAGTTGCCAGCTATATTATACATTTTTACATGTTCAGCTGTAAGAATTATGAGCTTGGTTTGCAAGAGATGGCACAGAAAGGATGTATGATGGGGAAAGAGAAGGACACCCGTTAAAAGCCGCGCATCTAATTTCTCATGCAGGGTTGTTTTCACTCATTTTCCTGTTCTTCAGCACTTAATGATTTTTCTGTCATCAATGGAGTTTTAATTGAGTGGGATTAGGGGTGGATTAAAGGATCTCATCAGAGCTCATACTCCCTGCATCCACTTCCTGTTGAGTCCTCTCAACAGAAGAGCTATTGACATTAGAAAAGTGAAAAATACTCAAGACAGTGACACAATGAGGGAGTATTCAATTCAAATGTAACCACGGAGTTATAAGTGTAAAGGCAACCATGTCATGTAATCTTGGAGATCGGAGAAGGACATTATATACGTAATTTTTTCCACTCCTGGATTTCATCTGGCTATACAAGAAAGGCTTAAACTTTAGCAGACACAAAGACATCACCTCAACTCCCTCCTCAGCTGCTTATGGATTTTTTTAACAAAAGCCATTTTCCAGCAGATAGCTGAAACAATATTAAAAATGTTGTAAAATTCACCACACAAAAAACAATGGATTTACATTTCATTCTATATTTACATTGGATTTAGAATCAAGGCTATAGTAGGAACATAAACCCTCTCTTTCTCCTTTTATGCTGGGAAGAAGTAGGATATCAAAGGTATGCATTTATTTGGGTTAGTTCTCTTTTTACTTTTTTTCTTGGAAACACTTTATCTTATCTAGCCAGGAGAAAACAGAAGAAAATAGAGCCTCTGAAAATGAATCTATTGAGAACTTAGCTGGACATTGGAGAAAACCCTGACCCAGCAAAGAAAAGAAAATACTCTCAGTGAGTTCAGTGGACACAGTTTCATATATTGTCTCCCACACAGAGCAAAAGCTTAGTTATGCCCTTCGTGTTTCGTTTTAATCACCAGAAGTTGCACATGCAATTCCATAGCAAGACTGTAACTAGAACATTTAAGACTAATTATACGTCTCTGGGAACAATGACCAAACTTCATCACAAATGTTTATCTTTTAGACTAAAATCTTTCCAGTAAAAAAAATTTCTGTCAGATACACATAGCAGGTCTCAATACTGATACAGTACTGACATCACAATACTTATATATGCATGTGCAGTCAGAACTTACAATGTGGTTCTGTGAGGATAAAATTAGTGTTGTTTTCCTTTCCCCATCTGTACTTGAAAGAAGCAGTGACATTCTAGTCTCTAGAAGTACCTGTCCAAAGGTACTTAAAAATATTTTTAGCTTAAAGATGGACATTCTTGTAAAATGTGCTACCTGTATGTCTTAGCCCCACCAAGTCATGTTTAGCATATTTTCACTCCTGTGGACAGGCCCAGTTCCAGGTAGCTTGCCTAGTTAAAGTTAACTGTATGTATCAGTACTTATTTGTTTATTATTTATTTAAACAGAGTTACCATGTGACTGGGACATATCCTTTTCCAAATGAAAGCCTCATTTCAAAGATACTCTTTGCTTTTGTAGAAGAATTTTTACTCACGATTCTATCACATTATTGTTTGTTTGCTACTAAAATACATAGCAACGTGAGTCTGACGGTCGAATGCCTGCAACTCCTTACTGATCAACACATCTGCAGTGTATGTATGGGATTTCTTGACAACTACTTGACTGGCTAGCGCCATTGTGTATGCACACTAGCATTCAGCCCTATAGGGTTACCAGGAGTCTGCAAATTTCTGGAAGGTTTGTGAGCGATTCATTGTGTTTGTACTGCATAGATGTTTATATATATGCAATAAAATAAATCCAACCAGTCTCCAAACCGTCAGCGTTACTTACAATGGACCAGACTTACTTCACTATACATATGAAGGTGCTTCTTTCCAGTAAATCTCAGACAAAGGTTGGTAGACCTGTATTTAGGAGACTGACAGATAGGTCTGGCAGATGCTTCAGGTTTGCAAAATACTTCTGTAGCAATTCAAACCCATTAATAATAGATCACATGAAAAAACTTGTCAAAAAAAAAATGAGGTTCCAACTCCCCACCTATTTGCAGTTGGAACGTTGTGGACTCAGTCAAGTGGAGCGCAGCTGCAAGGAGACTGGAAATCACTATTGAAGGACAGGAGCAAATAGACATGCAATGAAGCACAGTCAGAAATTTACTTAAATACAGCTAGGAAAGGAAAACTCAAATTAACAGCAGCATTTTCAAATTTCCATAAATATAAAGAGTGCATGTTCACCCTGGATTATTGTTCCAGAAAAAGATATTAATGGAGAATACAGCTGCTAAAAACATAATCTCAGATGTTATTCTATATTTGCTAAACATAGCATATCACAGGTACTTGACTATAATGCATTTATTAGTAATTTATCTTCGAGGGTTTTTTTGAAAAAACATGATTTTTAAACACGTATCTTCAAGCCCAGGGTGTTTAAAACCAAATAGCATTGTGTAAATTATGTTAAATTGTGAAAATGATGATTAGAATAACTCAAGAGTCAAATTCAGACACCTATTATGTGCTGCTGAACTTCAAGTATAATTGGGTCTGTCTCACATTGATACTAAAAATAGGAATATTGTAAATGAAGTGGAAGAAAAACTGTAGCACAGGATCCCATGAGTTAAAGTCTTCAGAGCATCAGTCTAGTGGTCAGACATAATCTAACATGGCCAATAGATTCTCCTGCAGTGCTCCTTGCCATTAAAAAGCAATTATTCAAAACAGGCAGAAGAGAGGAGATTCTTTCAGCATTGTTGTAGTTAAACCCCAGTCAGCAACCAAGACACACACTTGCTCACTCATTCACCAGTGGGATCAAGGAGAAAATCGAGTAAAAGCTAGAAAACTCATGAGTTGTCCTTCGAAAGATAGACCTGTAAGGCTGACCAGTTCTTTAAGATGCTGGCAAGGAGCTGTTATCCAGTTAAAACAGCAACTGCTGGTGAGAAATAAGCAGAAACATGTGTTCACAACAGATCTCATATTCTCCTTCATGAGGTTTTTTTCCTTTAACATTTTCAATTTGCTAGTTGTATTCAAGTTTCATAGTTTAAAATTCCATCTTGGGTTTCTCATTAATACTGCTGACATAAACTACATTTACATTTATGTTTCATCACAGAAAAGAACTCCTTGATTAATTGCATCTGCTTTAGGTTACATTTATTTTTTTATTTGTGATCATTGTTCATATTTTCTGGAAACTGATTTTCTCAAATTAACAGTACAATTGATTCCTGCCTTGGGGTAGTGATTTCAAGAATACTGGCAATTTCTATGTGGGTTTTTTTTTTTTGTTTTTTTTTTTTACTAGCTCAGTTAAAATGCTTCTAGTTCTTTGACAGTAAGAGTTCAAGTTAGGCGTATAAACCTACCACTGTGGGCAGAAGGAAATCATGTTCATCTATTTCCCTATGAGATACAAAAGTGCATGATTTAAAAGTGTGATAGAACATTTATAGGTGAATCTGGCCATTGGAAGAGTAGAATAAAAAATCAGAGGGAGCAGAAGAGCAGCTTTCATATCCTCAGGTAAATGTCATATTTTCACAAAATTTCATAGTTTGCATAACTTGTTGAAATGCTGCAAGAGACTGAAAACCGCAGTCAGAACTTTGAATAAATTAGATGATATGATTTAGATGTGTTGTGAAAAAACATCAGAATCTGTATATAAAGAGGCTTTGCGGATCAAGGCTTTGAAATAAGCTGGATTTGTAATAACAAGGTTTTATAAAACATACAGTCTAGAGGAATGCACAGCTAAAATATTTCAAGGCTGAAGTTTTCTATAATAACAGAGAAAAGTAGCATGTCCTCATTTGAATCATATTAAATTCTGTAAGCAATAATAGCTGATTGACCAAAACTTTCCAGAGATATAGGGAATTTGACACAATGATGTAAGTCTCAGACTTCTGATAAAGTTTACTTTTCTTGGAGAAATTAAAGGCCATATGTCGCCTTGCTAGGCCCATTATTGAAATGTTGGTGCTGAGCTGGAGACAATGCTGTTTGTTCTTTCTAAGTAAAAATATTTCTGTATTCGGATTTAGTGAGACAACCAGATCTTGGCATGTGGTTCCTTGTTGTTCCTTCATAGGAAGAATACCAGAAAATCAGGTCAACCTGCTTAATCTAGCATCACCTTTTGTTTGAATAACAATACAATAAGGGAAATAAAATAGGGAAGGAGCAACATATGGTACAAAGTCATAGCCTGAATACACATTCCTACTAACTTTGAAAAGCTCCCAGGGAATTCATTGGAATCTATGTTAATCTAAAGTAGAAAGAGTTACTATAGTTACTAATACAATGGTTACTAAATATAATTCTCACTATATAAAGTACATTCTGGGATCCTATAAGTTGAGAAGATAAAAGATCTTTAATTATGTTTGCCAAGGTAATAAATGATTTGCTTCCTTTTATATTGTTCCAGTGTAGACAGAATATGTGCATAACACTTTAAATGTTTTCAACAATTCAGCATCAGCCAGGAGTATTAGAATGCTTTTTCCTTCTTCTTTTATTTAAAGGTTGGCAGTAATTTTTCATGTCAAGGTCATGATTGATGTGGGTTAACTTTCACTGAAAGTCTTTCGAAACATTTTGAGTAATGTTAAAAATTATGGCATGCAATACATCAAAATATTTTCCCAGACTTTCTGCATAAGTAAACAAACACTAGGGAAATGTTAAAGGCATTCATGGTATTTTGTAAGCAAGTTTCATAATGCATGTTGCAGATTTATATGTTACTTAGTTTATGCTGTGATGCATGTTGCATTTTATTAAAATAAACCAAGGGTGGGGAATAGATGGTGATCTACTACATTTGTGGCTTTGCCCATGTCAATTTGAAATGGAGATCAATCCACTTAGAAATGTATCCAAGCATGGATTATGTAACCCGTCCATCAAGTGTCAGTTTCCCAGGGAAATACTAATAGAAAATCCTCAATCTTAGGCCAAATGTCAAGACTGTAATGTCCAGCACTCTGAGTATGGAACATGAGATTACAAAAACATCTGCCATTGACAGGCAAATGTTAAAGCCACTGAGCTTTAGCAGTCAAGAACTGAATAGCACAGAAAATCCCTCCAAGACATAATTCCTAAAGATAAATAAAGTAAAACAAGATATGGAACAGGAGAAGCAGCAATGTATTTTTGTAAGAGAAAGGGAGATGTCTACTGTCACTCAGCAATGTAAGTTAAAAAAAAAGGTAGGCAGGTCACTGGTAGATGTACAGTTTGGATCTCTCCTCTTTTTCTTACAGTCAGCGTTTTGTCATTCACTCTCAATAGCAGACCACTATAAGAACCTGAGAAACAGAAGACACCTGCCTTTTATCATCGCATTTAGATAGCTCAGTGGGGTCCTCATGAGAGGTGTCTAGAATCCCTGCAGTCAGTCCTTCCAGCCCATCCAACCTTTTTATTTTTGACATATCAAGATCATAGGCCCTTAAGTAAGATGCTGAGTTTATAGACTTGTGAATGCAGCCTGTACTGCATTGACAAAGAAAATAGGCTCATGCTTTGACCTAAGTAAGATTCTGAGAAACTCATAACATGTCTGAAGAAAAGGTTCAGAAATGCTGTAAAACTATTACATATCAATATCAGGAAGTGTTATAACACAATCTTTACTCCTTCATAGTTTTCTTTCCACTTCAAACCCATGTTAAGTACCCTCTAAGCATGAGGGATGAACTGTTCTTTGAAAGACGATATTATCCTAAGATATTTGCATTAGACAACTAGTTCAGATCAGAAATTGTGTGACTTGATATCATTAACCATAGGTGAGATGAGTCCCACATCTAATGCATAGAGATAAATATTGGTAATTAAAAATACTTTTAAGATTTCTTCAAGTGCCAAATAGCAGGTACTTATTTTGGGAGGATATGCTTTAGTATTTCTACATGTTCAAAACTACCTAAGTGAACTATGTCTTGGAAAACAGAATGCCATTGGGAAGATGACACAAAATAACTGAGAGTGTTTAAAATGCTGTATTCAATATCATATTTACCATACTCTGCTGAGGTGAACAGTAAAAAGGCTATACAATTAGCTGTCAGCAAGTGTTGTCTTCGCAAAAATCGTAGCATAGCATCTACATAACTGTCAAAGTTCAAACAATGTTATTTCAGTATAATTTTTACTTTTCAAAATATCCTAACATATTCTCATTGCTATCTTGAAATTAATCAAATAGACAATGCCTTATTTAGTTTTTAACTGTATAGTACTCAACAAACTATCAGAAACTTTTCTGTATTTCCATGTCTTAAAGCATCAGTGGCCACAGGAAAAGATATACCCTTTCAACCAAGACTTTAATTGTTCCTAAACTGAAAGGAGACTAATACACTCTTGGCAATTTATGAACCTTTTGTTCTACCAAGACATAGCTGTGCATAAATCTTCTGAAACTGTATTATTTAGCTTGTTGCAGCTCTGTAAAAGAGTATGAATAATACAATATGCACTTCTGTTACATTTCCAGCAATCACATTGTTTTCTCTATTCCTACTTTTCTTAGCAATAAAGAAAGGTTTCAAGATTTTTGTTCTAAGAATTCAGGCTAGAAATTATTTTTATGATCTGCTCCATTTGCATGCTGTCTCACATATGACAGTCCACTATGAGCAATTGAGAGACTTCTGCATAAATTGCAGTAAGCCTTATGGCAATTATTGCTATCTTTACTGATCCATGCAAAACCATTTCTTCTCTCGTTCCAGAAAGTGCAAAGCCTCTTCTTTTTAGGGAATTGTTGACCATATTACAGTTTTCAGCAATATAGCTGTGCAAGTAGAAGTTAACCAGGCCCTTGAGAGGACTGGTTAATTAGAAGTTTTGCTGCATGGCAGAAGTGAATGAATTGTGGGTAAGACTGTACACGTAGAATTTTACCCAGAAAGGGCAATTTTACTTTCTATTAATTAGGCAATAGACTATAAAAAGAAGGTTATCTGTTACATGCATTAAGACACCTGCAACGTTGGGCTATTAATACAATAATGAATCATTTTAACAACTTTAATACAGAAGTGAATTGAACAAATAAGATGAGGGGCACATCTTCAGGTATGGTTTAGGAAAATGAAGATATGGAGTGAACAAAGTGTAAAGGCATATTTAAGAAACAGTCTTTTCTATCTGCTTTCTAAAGATGGCATCTTTGGTTCCTGTTATTCATCTTGTCCAGCCAACTTAAAGGTTTTGTATTAGCCTGTTAAGAGGTTTTGTTTGTTTCTGTGTTTTGGTTGGTTTAGGAATCAAAAATCTAGCTCAGGTCCTGTTTGACTTCTGCTGTGCACATCTACAAAAAGGGAGGAATAACGTTTTTCTAATAACATCTTCAGAGGCATGAAATGAACAAAGGAGCAGGTAGCCCTATCTTTATGAGACAGCTAGCAGGTTGCATCTTGATTTGTTGAAGGACTGTTCCCTCAGGATTGCTGTGATGGCTGTAAGCCATGTACTGGGCTGTAATTCAGCCAATTAAAAGCATATAAATAATGTTTAAATGCTGCTTAAGAACATGCTTACTGACCACTCTTTACGTATACGGAACAAACCACTAAATACTCTTATAGCCAATATTCAGCCTGTTATAAATCCATGGGACAAAATAATATTGAGATAACAAATAATCTACTGCCCAGGATGCCAGCTGCTGTTCTGGAAATGTGTCTCAAAACTGTCTTCTTCCATTTTTGTAGCAATTGAAAGCACATCTATACAATTTCTGCAAACACATCTTTTAGTGTCTTCTAGTTTGAAATGTACTGCATAACTGCTGGTACCTGAATTCACTTGTAAGTGCCTCTCTCACAAATGTCTCAGAACAAATCATCATCACATTGTAGCTAAGGCTTTTCAAGGATGACTCACAGTCAAAATCATGCAATTTATAAGCCTGTGACCTATTGAACAAACAGGTAGGAGGTGGCTTTGGACACCTTTTAGCCTCCCTGCTGCAGACAGAGTTCTATTGAAATGGGGAAGCAATTACAGGAATTGTGAGCTCAGGGTAGGACTCTGTATTTTGGTTGTTTAATTCTTCATGACAGCTATGAAAGGGAATTGTAATTTTTATGGTTTTATACACACAGAATTACACACATAGAATTAACAAGGTTGGAAAAGACCATAGAGATCATCAGGTCCAACCTTTACCTAGATTTGATTTACATTGTCAAAAAAGCTTTTTTTATGAAAAGTGAAAGTAAGCAATATCCACAAACTTTTGCAGATGTTGCTTACTTAGCCCTTGTTGTACCCCAACCACAACTAAATGAATGAAGGGATATCTCTTAAAATGAGATAATAACCAAAGGCAGCAGTTACAATAGTGAGGGATGCTTGCTTAAAGTAAGAGGTGGATCACCCTAAATTCTCATTTGTCAGCTAGAAGTGATGAGACTCAATGCTTGGTCTTTCACCAAGGCTTAATGTAGCTAGCCTTGGAAGCTTGACCACTTTGTTCTGAATGCTTGCTTTCAGACTTCTGGGCCACTGATGTCATGAATAAAAAGATACATTTGTTATCTGGCTATTGTTTTTGGTCCCTTTCAATTCCTATCTCATTCCATAAAACAAGGGACATTCATACTACTGTGAACAATATGATGTTATAATTTTACTCAAGTAGAAGTTTGTGACTTGGTATACTAGTATACCCAGTTAGAATACTAGGTATCTATGCAGTCACTATTCTGTCTGCAAATTGGTTGAGTCACTATTGGTGATATTTAAAAGACGTGTAAATGCCACATTTAGGGACACGGTTTAGTTGTGGGCTTGGCAGTGCTGGGTTAGTGGCTGGACTCCATGATCTTAGAGCTAATCTCCAACGTAAACGATTCTATGGTTACTTTTACTTCAGGAAAGCGTTTATGTAATTGTTGAAGTCAATGGGTTATAAATACTGGTTTTAAGTGTAAGCATGTCTTGGCTGATTTTGTATGTGGGAATGCAGCAGATGAATGCAACCAAATTGTAAATGTCTTTTCCTTGACCTGCATTTTTGGATATCCAACTTGAAAACCATGTGGTCTAATTTTCAAAGCTTTTGAACAGAGCAACTTCAAGTCAGAGCAGAACCTTGTAGTCCTAAGGAGTGTTTCATTTTCCAGCTTTAGCAGTGAAGCATTACACACCTTTGCCAGCGAGGCATAGAAAGAATTGATTGTATAATATTTGTCATAAACTCTGGGATACACAGATAAAAGGAACTTCATAAGAATAATGACTTTTTATTGATGACTGCTCTGAACTGAAATTAATGCATCTTCTGTCTGCAAAGATGAAGCAATTTTAAAAGGAGAATAAAACATATCCAGTAGCAGATCTGTTTAATACAGAAAATTTTATGAAAACACATGGCTAAGAGATGTGAAAGCCGAGGGCTTGAGACCCATCTGTGTTAGTTAAAATATTTTTAAACGATTTTGAAAAGGATTTCTAAGTGTTTTTTTAGAAATATTCATAAAGGATAGAAAAAATTGTTTACTCAAATGCAGGAAGATACAACTAAGTGTAACAAAGGGCAGCTGCGCAGAAAAAAAAATAATCCTTACAAGAACAAGTCTGTTAATGACAACATTCACTAAACTGTTACAAAGTTTCCCAAGGAACATAATAAAAGTTCCATTATTGACTGTGAAGAAGAATAATCTGTAAGTAATGTGTTCCTGGCAAAGTTTAATTTAGCTAATAAAATGCTTTTTGAATCCCATGTTGAAGTTTTTTGAATGAAGAAAATATTAGTGAAACTTCTGATTTGTCTGAATTATCTCTGCACAAAAATGAAGACAACGCTAAAAAGTGATCAAGTAAGGACTGCATGTATTTTTTTGAAACTAATCTGTACTGCTGAGTTTGGGGCACTCTATCTGGGTAAAGAAATATTTACCAGCAATCCAAATCTTCCTGTGCATTGCCCCAGCAGCCTGATGGAGTCAATTTGGCTTCCAGCAGGTCAAAGCCATTGCATCAGAGTGGAGGGTTAGATGTA
The DNA here is from genome assembly GCA_013399895.1 of Serilophus lunatus. Lineage (NCBI taxonomy): Eukaryota > Metazoa > Chordata > Aves > Passeriformes > Eurylaimidae > Serilophus > Serilophus lunatus. Next base: position 872,833 of record VXBA01005923.1, read on the forward strand.
ACCCAGATCCTAAATATTTGCATTAATGAGGAATTTATGAATTCTTTCATCAGTAAATAACTTGAATACCTGAAGTACCACAGGGTGATATGCGGGCAATCTTCTGTTTCTCTTGGAATTGAACAGCTTTGGGAATCAAAGACCAGGCCTAAACTAGGGTGTATTTCCCTCCAAGGCTCTGAATATACTTCAACTCACACTTATTTTGTTTTATGTGTTTGCTTTGCTGGGGAATGTAGCCAAGGTCTTCAACCTCTCTGGCACAAATTACAAGTTTTAAATAAATAATTGGAAACTAACTCTACAATCACTAAACGAAATTCTACCTCTGTCTTCTTAAGTACCATGAACATGGCTTTAATGTAATTCCAACAACATGTAGCTCTGCATAAGCTGTTTTCTCTCTTGTGATTTGAAAAGAGTAGAGTGCAAAGATAGTGGAAGGTCAGAAAATATGGGTGCCTAAAGTCCTCGCAGGTCCCCAAAGGGCCTGATAAAGTACTTTATAGCACCAATTATACTATACATCATCACAGGAAACAATCTTGAGAAGCATGCTTAAAAAAGCCACAAGGTCCAAAGAACATATACTTTTCAAATATATCAATATCACAAATATATCAATATTATTCTGGTGACAGCATCAGAGTTTACTGACAGCTAAATGGACCCAAACCAGGTTTTTTTTTTTTCACTTATTTAGGAAATGCAGAGGAACCAGGAAAGAAAGACTATATACAAGATGTACAAGGGCCAAAATGGAGTCTATCTTTATTGCAAATTCATGTACTTTTACAGTGCAAAGACTGTTTAGGTTAACATAGCCAATTAGACAAAAGGAATAACGGCCACATGTCATTGTCTCAGAGCTACAAGAAAGTCATGAGATTATGTTTACATACCTAAGACATTATATCATAGTCTGGACACACTGTATTAAGAATTGAATAATGCACAAGAAATTCATCTTTCAAAGTAAATTAAAATAAAAGTACCTATAAATTAAAAATATAATGTAAGGTAAAAACTCATGCTTATATATTAAAAGAAACTCCTTATTTTCAATAATCTCTCACATTCCAACAAAATCTAACCATATTCTTGAGACAGGATCAAAAAAGTAAATAGATTACTTTGCCAATAAAAATAGAGTGGTAAAATACAGAGCTCATCAGGAATATAGTAATTATGTGTACAGTTACATGCAGTGTACACCTAACAAATTATTAATAACAAACTCTAATTTATCTAGAATCTTCTTGAAAATTCATTCTAGCACTGTATGCAGCCGTAGCATTTTATTAAAGCAAAAGTACTTGTGTAGCAAGGGTTACATTATTAGTTAACAAGTGAACTTCCACCTTCAGCTAGCAGCAGAAATGCCAGCTCAATCTGTAGCAGCTGCCTGTATGTGGTATATGTGACGCCATTGTCAATTAGGCAAGCAATATTTTGGAAAACACAAAATAGATTAATATACTTTACCCTAATTTTCATATACTATAAACTGACCTTTCCTGCTCAGTGTAGAGGAAAAGACCTGGCAGAGACTGCCAAGACTGTCAGCGGGGAGACATCTCAAGTCAGCACATCCATCATGCAGCTGACCTCAGCACACACATGGGAGACTCTGGGACTGGCTTTGTGTGTCCCCCGAGGGAAGCAGAAGGGTGCCCTGATTCACACTCAAACAGTTTATGATTCAGATTTGACCGAGTTAGGGAAGTTTCCCTTCCCCTCCTCTTTGGCTTTCATGTCTGAGGTGGAGACTGACCAAGTCCATTTTACTCGGTAAATGCATGAAAGTGTTCCTCTCTTCTGGACACCAGAAGCTGACAAAAAACATTTATCTTTTTATTCACAATAATAGCTAGTGTGACCTGGTCATCTTTCACTGTAAGCAAGAATAGAACTCACAGCCCTCTTACTAACACACTCCCTTGGAACAATCTCAATGAAAATCTCTAAATATGATGTACTAATATACTGAAATGCAGTGCTGTAGACATTTAAACAAACGTTTTTACATTTTGTTGGAGCACCTGGATGCTTATATTTAGTAATCTTTTACAGGTGATATTTCAGTTATTGTTTATATAATGCTAAACCTGTCCAATTTTTTGCTCTCATACATGCATCTTCTTCACTGGTCTGGGAGCTCTAAGGAAAGCCTGCTTGGATCTTTGCAGAGAAGAATGTAGTTTTCTAACACAAAGTATAAGATTTGATGCTACTTCACCACCATCTCTGTCCCTGTGCACAGTGAAGATGATAACACACAGCAATGTATAAAAGCTGAAGTAATATAAGAACCAGAAGTTCCTCTGTCTCACACATCATGTTCAATGTAGTGCAAGTAGTTCAAGACAGACAATCCAAGCCACACTATTCAAAAAATGTAAGACAATTTCCATGAGACATGAAATGGATGAAACATAAGGTACTTGTTTAATCCAATATACATATGCCCACATTTTAAATTATATCAAAATATATATTCACATGCACATTTAATTTTTAATGCACATTTAACGATTGTTAATATTTTTGTCTCATAAATATATACACATACGTATGCAAGATCCTTGATATTTGTCTTTCAGTTTTTCAGTCTTTAGGCTCCGGTTACTACGACTACACTATGTATGGCTTGTAGAACCAAAAATATATTGAAGTGAATGATCAATAAATGGTTCACTGTTTGCCAATGCTCTATTGTTCAATTGCTACAGAAAAATGGAGGAAAGAGTCTGTTATGCAGAAGCAACTAGATACCCATAGATTTTCAAGCTTCATAATGTTTAAGGTGTTTTTTTCTCCTATGTACAAAAAAAATCAAATAGAAAATGTTAGAAAGCAAAATGCAAAACTCAAAAAATGCCCACTTTGTTACTGTTATTTGTCCAAATCTGTTCTGTACTATGACAGTATGAAAAAACAGTCCTTTCCCAGAGAGAAAATCCATTAATATTTGTGAAATGCTTAGATACTGTGATAAAAGGGTTCCTGTTAGTACTTAGACAGATGTACCTGCAACATCTGGCAGATGATTTCACAGCCCAGTCAGAGGTCTGGCCTTGATGACTCTGTTTAATTATCTCTTGGCTAAGGAATGTATGTCTTTCCCTCTTGTCTCTCATAATCCTACCGAGATCCCGTCTGGGAAAAATATTGGGTAAGTGAAAACTTAGCCCAGGGAGTTGATGAGATAAGGTAAATCTCAAGCTGCCATGTTCATGAATACTCAAAGTTTTAGAACATTTTTAGAAGCTTTGGCAGAAGGACATCATTAACGTTTCAGAAGTTCTCTTGATCTTTCTTTATTGCTCCTTGGTCAGTGTCCCTGTAGTTTTCCAGTGTGGCATTTTTTTATTACTGGAAGGTAGAGAATACCTCTTGTTGGTAAGACATGCTTTTGCTTTTTTTTGTAATGAGTTGCAAAATAAAGTGGAATGTCACTGTATAGATACCTTAAACTTGGACATCGAAGTAGTACAACAGTCACTCCTAGCAGGCGTTCAGCTCTCTTGAGTATTAACTTTATAATATTTATAAATGTTCTGCTTTACTAATAGAGCATTTGTTGCTATTAACTGTAGGTAGAATATTATATCTTAGGTAAATTTATCAAGGAATAACATTTAGGTTCTGACACATGAGAGTCCTAAAGGTTGTCAATTACTGTGACTCATTTCTTCCTAATTTCTACTGGTTTGGTAATTCTCTCTACAATATTGCTTTTTACAAGTGAGCAAATCTCTCTCTTACCTCAACTAACCAGTGCATTTTTTTCCACTGAGAAGCATCTAAACTACAGAAGGATATTCCATAAAATATTGTTATATTAGACAGAACACACTTTTAAACCAAAAGGGAAGTAAATTTTGGAACTTTAGGTACATACTTGATCTAAGCAATGTTTTATGTAAAGCATGGGCATGTTTTTTGTCAGTCATCATCTTTGTAATTTTTTGTAGTTTCCTTTAAGCACATGGTATTTGTTTCTAGCCATACAAAATTTTGAAGGCAAGAAGGCTTTGTCGAATTCTTATTCAAAACCATGAGCAATGAAATTGATCACTACTTTTGCCAAATGGCATCTTGCATTATCATGGCCAATGATCTGATCCAAAGTGACTGGGTTGACTAAGGATAATGGCTTGATGCATTTTTTGTAATACAATATAGATAGTTTAAAAATAACAATAATCCTTGATTGGATGTATTGTTTGTGTGCAGAATTTATGCACAGCAATTTGAAAGGTTAGATAAAAATCTCTTAAAATAGAGATTGTCTTATAAAGAAGTAGCTTAAAATTGCATTGCTGAAGAAAGGACACCATGCTTTTGGCTAAATGAAACAACATGGAATCATTGCTATCAGAACACCAATTATTCCCTAAAAACAGTGAATTTCTCTAAAGGAAAATAAGAGTCTGGTCTATTCCTCTGTGAAGACTTGACCATTCTTTTGCTACTGAAGACTAAATGTCTTAAATACTAAATTTCAAAAAATTAATCTTACAATGACTGAGATCTTAATGAGATTGAATCCAGATTCTGTAGATGTCTTGTTTCCATGGGTCACTACCAGAAGGTTTACCCATAACTGAACATTATTAAGAGTTCAACAAGGAGTAGAGGGCTACTTTCATTTCTGGTATGACTCAAAACTCTTGCCATTTTGCATCCTTTTACACCTGCCAGCACTTTTCAAATGGGCTGTGTCATGAGAAGCTGGGAACGTATAATTCAGGAGATAAAAACAGGATTTTCTTTAGACAGAAAAGACTTCATTTGAACTTAATATGGGCTGCTGCCTACGGTTTCATGCTGTACCTATTGCACCTGAAGAATCGTCTGTGTCAAAGGGCTTCCACTCATGCAGAGCACCAGCAGTCAGAACACTGGGAAAAAAAATCAAGCCTTTAGAACCTAATTCCTAAAGAATTAAAAGCTTCTTAATGATCTGCTAGATCAGTGACTAAAGAAATGACATAATGGCTTTTTTACTATATGGTTTCAGTGAAGGCATAGGAGATCATATACCACAGTAAATCAAATCAAGAAATATTTAAATACTGTTTAGTTCATAGATCAGTGACCTGGTAAACTACAATGGAGCTTTTTGAACCAACATGATCTGATGGAAAAAATGCAAGTTCTGTTCATCTAAGAGAATGCAAGTAACACAGTGAAGCTGCAATGGTCGACTAAGTCTGTGTGGAGCATTTTTAATTAACTATTCATCTGCTCATTAGTCAGGATTAATGCAGAAGGATCTATTAAGATCTACTGTCTCAAAGAGTATGTCATGCCAAGAGTCTGTAAAGCCTGAAAATGTATTACCCAGTCACAGTACCACATTATAGACTGACAGAAAAATTGCATACTTAAAAAATAAAGCTGGCTGTGAGTAATGCTTGTGCAAGCAAATATCTTAAATCTTTTTTAAACTGCTATTTTCCCCAGTTCTGTAATTAATCAGAGGAGCATAATGTAAGATTTTTTTTCTCAATTCTCCTAACACAATCATGTTTATCAGTTCCTGTAACATCATTTAAGAAATCCCAGTTATGTCACCATGAAATATAGCTTTATCATATTTTGTCCTCATAAGCCTCAAGAGTTCTGAAGTCAAATTATTCAGGGAGTTGAGGGTTTTTTCATACAAATACCGGGAATTTTGTCTGTTCAGCCTTAAGAGAAGGCAAGAGGAGGCCTTACAGTTGTCTTTAGCCACCTGTATGGGAGGTGTAGAGAAGATGGAGCCAGGCTCTTTTTATAGGTGTGCTATGGCACAAGAGGCAACAGTCACAGATTTTGGAACAAGTCCTTCTTAATGGGGTAATAATCAGGAGACATTTAAGCTTACCTGTGCATGCTTTTTAAGAAAGAACAAAAAAAATGTGGAAACATGAAGATAGTAAGGAAAGTTCTCTCATTTCAATACGTCATCTATCCAGATTTACCAACCGTTACTGATATAACTGCAAACTTTGAATATGTTGCTCAATATTCTGAATGATGCAGAATACCTATTGCAATAAAGATATGTCATTACATATTTACAAATGTTCTGGCTATACTTGGAAATTATATCTAGGTAAACAGCACTGCAAAGCGTGTGATGAATTAACGACTTGATAAGCTAAGTTGCACTTTTGAACATAGCATAACGTGTTCTACTTTTCTCACACTCTTGAATGGCCTTACTTGCCATATTATGAAGTAGAATGTGCTTCTGTTTTCATTTTTCCCCAGAAGGACACATATCAGCTTTCTCTTTCAGATCTGACTTTATAATCTTTTTTAAATTGAGTACTTTCACATTTAAATTCCCCCCCCCCAAATCTGATATCTGATACTAGTTCAAAGTGAGGCAATCAGCTAAGAATAACTGAAAATACTTACTCAAAGAGCAAGAAAAAAAATCAATAACATGACAAATCAGATAGAAATTTCTTCTGAAAAGTGTAACTGATCAAACCTTGTAATCAATATTTAGATTTTTCTTCCTCACACTCCAGAGATTTTTATAAAGCTCATACAATTATGATACACCTGTGATCTTGGCCTCATCTGCAGACCTCTGAGTACATATTCCTTGACATTTCTATAGACCTGAATGATATAAACAGGTTTTCTAGCAGCAGAGCTAATGAATCCTGGTGCAAGAACTCTGCCTAAAGCTTGCTACTTGTGTTTGGCAATGAAGTGCATGACAAGAAGGAGGCCTTCACACTCCTTCATTGCCCAGAGATCATGCAAACCCAAATCTGGCAAGGTGTTCTTTATGAAATGAGGCATGGGGTTTTTTTGTTGAGATCAGTAGTTACCGAGGTGGGTAGCATATAGCTGTACTGTTTCAGAGGAAGCACATGTATTTTCTAAGCAATTAAGCACAGTGGTCAAGAACACACAGGTCAAATATTTTATTATTAGCGAAACTATTAGTATTTGGTAGTTCATATTAGCTAAATTATAGTATAACACTTTTATAGATCATTTGCACTTTAGTTTTAACATATTTTAGCCAAACATGACTAGCTTTAAGAATTGTAACATGGTAAGACAGTTGTGATCTCACTGCTGAGCTTTAACTCTTGTTTTCTCAGACATGCTGCCCAATCCTTGATAAAGTCTGTTCTTTTACCTCAGTAATCAGCACTGGTGAGGCCACACCTCAATGACCATGTCCAGTTCTGGGCCCCTCAGTACGTGAAAGGCATTGAGATGCTCGAATGTATCCAGAGAAGGGCAATGAAGCTGCTAAATGCTCTAGAGAGTGAGACCTATGAGGGGCAGCTGAAGGAGCTAGGGCTGTTCAGCCCAGAGAAAAGGAGGCTTGGGCAGGGCCTTATGATTCTCTCAACTACCAGAAAGGAGGTCTGTAGGGGTAAGAGTGGACCTTATGCAAGAAATGGCAAGGAGGTAGGCTGATTTAAGGGTTTATCTTTTTTTCAAGAGACCTTTGGTAGCTGAGAGGTTTAGGCTTGGATTTCTTTCCCTTGTCAGCCTTTCAGAACAGTTTACTCCCTGAAAAAGATAACTGTTTCACAGACGACCTTGGAGCCCCTGTGAGCCAGGGGAGGCATGCTGTTAAGAAGGCTTGGAGAGGAAAAAGGCTTTACATTCTTTCATGCCTGGTGTGTACACAAGCCATTAGCCAGTGTTCTCTCCTTTGAAAAAAATCCTTTTTCCAAAGTCCTTCCACTGTCTTGCATTTTGGGGGTACCTCCACTATCTTCCTTTACGAGGTTGTAGCCAAGTAGGGGTCGGCCTCTTCTCCCAGACAACCAGTGACAGGACAAGAGGACATAGCCTTAAGCGGCACCAAGGGAGGTTCAGGTCGGACATTAGGAGAAATTTCTTCATGGAAAGGGCTGTTAAACATTGGAATGGACTGTCCAGGGATGTGGTGGAGTCACTACCCCAGGAGAAGTTCAAGAAACAAGTGGACTTGGCACTTAGTGCCATAATTTAGTTGACAATATGGTGATCAGTCAGACGTTCGACTTGATTATCCTGGAGGTCTTTCCCAACCCAAATGATTCTGTGATTTCAGAGAGCATCCATTCTCCATCTTTAAACAGAGATGCTGGTAGTGCATTTCTGCCATTTGGTATCCACTTTTTTTTCTGTTTTGATTTTTTTTGTTGTTGTTGTTTTGTTTTGTTTTGGGTTGGTTTTTTTGTTTTGTTTTGTTTTGTTTTTTGTTTAAATCATACCCAGGAAGATAACAACTGTCTTTTGCCATGTGTTTGTTTAGTGCTGAGTTTGACATGTGTCTGGGACTTTCTGAAATGTTAATAAGATAGAACTTCAGGAGCCCGAGTCACAGTAAAGACCAAATGACAATGTGGAGACTACATGGACTCGGACACCAAACCATTTCAATGACAGACACGGGTACTCTGTGACTTATCATACATTCATAGACTCATAGACTAGTTTGGGTGGGAAGTGACATTACAGATCATCTGTTTCCATGCTCCTGCCATGGACAGGGACACTTTCCATTAGACCAAGTTGCTCTAAGCCCTGTTCAAGCTGACCTTGAACACTTCCAGGGATGGGGCAGCCACAGCCTCTCTGGGCAACCTGCACCAGTGCCTCAGGGCCTTCACTTAGGTGACCTCTCTGCTCCTCACAGAGAACCATGGAACAGCTCAGGTTGGAATGGAGCTTAAAAGACCATCTGGTCTACCCTTCTGTGAGAAAGGGAGCCTAGATGATTTTACTTATCAGACTGTCCAACTACGTCTTGAAGCCTCCTGGATCTTTGGAGAGGTTGTTTCAGCGAATGATTACTCCAACCATAAAAAAATCCTTTCTTACGTCAAGAGGAAACCTCTCCTGGTGCAATTTGTATCCACTGTCTCTTGTTTTCTCTGTGTGGTTCCTTGTGAAAAGGGAGTCTCTGTTCTCCTCCCAGATGGCCTTGAACTGCCTGAATATTATGATAAGTCCTCTCTTCTATAGCGAGAAAGGACCTGACTCCTTCAGTCTTTTCTCATGAGAAAGGTTCTCTAGCCCTTTGATCATCTTTATGGCCCTTATGTGGTCTGGGAGGAAAGCCATGGGGACGGTGTAGAGGCTGTGACCACGTGGCGAGTGCTCCCAGAGCCAAGCTGGGGCATCCTCAGGTTCTCTGCCTGCTGACAGGTAGAAATCTTGGAGCAGGTAGGAAACAGCCTGTTCTTGATTGGGTTTTTAAAAGTTGCTGTCACAGCTGACGGCTGAATGCTGCTGTTGCTTTTGTTTACCACCTACCCCTCTCAGGGCGCTGTGGCTTTCATACTCTCTGGTGAGTTTTTTGCATTTAAAGTACTCTTCTGTGCTCATATCTGTACTCTCAAGCTGTGGCCTTATCCTGTAGGACCAGCTGAAGCTTGTATGACAACACCAAGGTCAACTGGGCCTAATTAAGGGTAACTGCTCCAAGATTCCCTCCATAATCTCACAATATCCTTCATATTCAACTTGTTTCAGAACTTCTTACCCATTGCCTACCAGAAAAGGGGTAGACCTGACCACCTCAGACGGCAAAGATAACAACAAAGGCCTGAGGAAACAGCCAAAGGGAAGCCTGGGAGCACTGTGGTTAGATGCAAAGCTGACACTGTAACATGAGAGCCAATGATGGATGGAAAGAAAATTTTATTTTCTCTAATGAAAGACTGTGAAGTTCTTACCCAGCTCTGAGCTCAATGAAGAGGAAGAGATAGTCCAAAAGAAAGGCAGAATATTCACATAAAATGCTCTTACTACTAAGGAAGTGAAAGGCAAGAGAAATTTTTTGAAAGGAGAGGAAAAAGCTAGATGTTTATTCTACTCATAAAAGGGAAGGAAGAAGCAAATGAATCAGAAATCAAAGATTGAATATCGTTGTTCTTGCTGACAAAGCAATCAGCAAGTATAGGGGTTTGTTGAACAAAGCAAAGGAATTTGAAAGTCTTGAACAAAATAGGGTTTTTCCGTTTATAAAATTAGACATAATTTTAGAACAGTGTTTTGATTTGGGAGCTGTGAAAAATTTCTGCATTACAAATATATAAATCCAAATTTTGTAATGTGCAATTAATAATGATTTTGTCCAAACCGTCTCCAGGCTTCTTTGTAATTCTCTTAAGAAAGCATTAAATGAGAGCATTATCACTTTAGTCGAAAATCAATCACATTCTAATGAAGCATGCATTTCCAAAATATTATGCAACCGAGAGGCATGCAGTTCTGCAGCTCTGTTAAGAGGACACAACTTTCTAAGCAATAATGGTCATATAATAGTTGAAACTTGGAAAAAATCACAATCAACAGCTTCAAAATATACACATGCCACTGTTAGTCCTGTGGAAGTCTCAGAACAAATCTCTGGGATTCTTCAATTCAAACCAAAAAATGCAATGCTCAATTAATACAAAGCAAAGCAGAACAATATTTAAGGTTTCTTTCTCTGAGATATTTTGTGAAAACATGATATTTTCTCTCCAGATTATTTTTTAATGGATGGGGGGACAAAGAACAAGGGGCAAATACAGAGAAGAAGCAAGAATCTAGAGTTTTATATCGGACAATGCCTCTGTATGACCATAGAATCACAGGCTGTTACTTCTACCTAGCACAAACATCCTGATCCTGTATCTGTTTAGCCTGTACCAGACTGTAACCTTTCTGTATCTTAAGCATCCCTTTGTACCTCTAGGAGGGACCGAAATCTGTTTCAGCTAGGGTCTTAGAAATAATGAGTCGGGGTGTACCTGTAGTAAACAAAAAGAGATACAAAAAGGAAAGAAAAGGTAATATAAATATCAGAGTAAACAACTGATGAATACCTCACTTCCATGATAGGCAGGAAAGAAGTAGAAACTTCAAAACCAGAAACCAGATGTTTGTGAACCATGACATCACAAAGTGGATATTCAAATCAGTTGCCATAAGTCCTTTCCTGTTCCGGTTCTTCCTTGCTGCCTACCATTTCTGTCCTATGGAAGCATATAGACTAATGTTCTTTTGCTTTCACAAAGTGGCAGATTATCTAGTGGCTAAAGCCAAATTTATGTTAAACATCTCATATTCTCTCAGGTAACATTAATATAATAAAAGCAAAACTTTGTGTGTGTACATGTGTGTTTAATAATAAGTCACATAAAAAAGGCCAAAAAGGAATTTCTAATGAGAAAGGATGTGCCTGCTTTTGGAGAAATTAACTGCTCCAGTGAATTGCAAAGATAAAGCAGAAGAAATTATCCAATAATTTGTCTGATGTAATTAGACATGGGCCTGATCTGCTAAATTCTTATCCAGATCAAATTATGGGGGCATCTGGAGTGGGATTATAGTTTTGGCTCATAGACTTTCAGTCAGGCTAATGTGAAGAGCAGGTACAAGCTAAGGGACTCGGCTCACTGCCACAGCATACAAACCACTGCATGGACTTTAAAGACAGTTACTCAAATCCTACAGAAAAAGATTAGGAGCCAATTACTATGAATTAGTGCACCCTTTTCAAGATATGTTCCCTTTGGTCATAACACCGAAAACTATCCTGTGACACTGAGACAACAGTAATTAATTTCGCCTCCTGTAGTTGGAGAGTTGTGATCCACAGATTTTCAAAACTACATTTTTAGCATAGACACCTGAAATGCTCTGTTTTGGTTTTTTTGTTTGTTTTTTTAAATTGGACATTTCATTCCCAAACTTTTAAACCCTTTCTTTACCTGTCACAAATGGATGGTAGTGTTCAGAGGAAGCAAGAGAAGAGGCAGTGTACTTGAGCCTTTTTGTGAAACCTCCCAGCACATCGAGCAACTCAAGAACAGGATTATGGGAAATCACTGAAGAAAATAGAATGGCATGTTAGCGTGGGGACACCTTGCTTAATGGAGACTAAGCAATGTATTTTAGGTCTAGAGGTCAGTCTGTGTCTGACTTTGAGGGCATGAACTGACCCTACAGAGCAGGGAGCACACTACACCTCATCTCTGCACTCACATGCTCCATTTCAGAGGAAAGCTGAAACTCACACCCAGACCTCTTATCACTGTGCTGTGATGATGCAGCCAAAGCAAACTGCAGTGCAGGCACAGCTGTTTATGACTGAGCCTGAATTTCTGCCTAACAGACAATAAACATTTATCAGTAGGTTCTGCTCAGTCACATCTGCAACAAGAGCTGACCAAGTACAGCAGTGCAAGTAACCCTCTCCTGGCATTTCTTATTATTACTATGGCAGTAACTGGAAGGCACGTGGAATCAGAAGATACTGCATGCAGATAACCTGTTAGGCAAGCAGAATGTAGCACAGAGGAGATGATGGCTGAGACAAAAGTACATACACTTGTGGAGGAGCCTAGGAAGCAAAAACCCTCATCAGTGTTCAAGCAGTGACCTGACAGTCTCAGGGGGATGGAAACTTTCAGGTGGGAGGTTTCCCCTTTCTGCAGCAGTAAACAGAAGCGATGCCAAGAAAGATGGTTTACAAGGTGGAAAGTTATCAACAGGTGAAAAACACCAGTTCAGCAGTGTCAGCAAATTGATACTGACCTTCCAGGAAAACTGCTGCCACCATCAAAGCATCTGGCCTAAACCAGTCCCACACAAACAACAGAAGGTATAATTGCACTGCTGATTCTGGTTACCACAAGTTCAAAAAGAGTGAATAAAGCACACTATAAACATGAACATATTCCTGCTAATTAAGAAAAAAACTAAAACAAAACCCAAAACAATTATCAAGCAAATGAAGGAAGCTAAAATCAGCCCAAACCCTATAAAATTTGCAGAAAAAAACATGACTAAAGCAGACCTCAAAGCACAGCAGCCATCTGTGCCAGCTAGGATCTAGTAATAATGCAACTCCTAATAGCAACATGAATAATAAAAGTAAAACTCTCATGAGTTGCTACTGTGTTTCACAGCAACAATAATAGATTTTTCTCTGTGGTCTCTACTCTTTATGTACGAATCATTATAAATGTGCTTAATGTTTGCAAGGAGAATCCTCCTTTTTAGATGTAACTGGAGGGCATATTTGCATTCAGAGGGTTAAATCCAGCTCTGTGAACACAAGGCTGTGCTCCAAGGATTTCCAGGAAGAATTTCCCTCCCTGCAGCCATGGAGCCCAAACTGCCACTGTTGTGCCTTCCCTGTCAGGGATTCAGATCACAGCTGTTTCTAAGAAGATACTAAGCTAAGAGATGATGTGGGTGTACACAGCTTCTTTGCTCCATCAAAGGACGAACTCCTCTCTTTCTCTTTCTTTGCATTTTGAATTGCTCCAGATATTCTCTTGCTTCTCTTTGGTGAACTGAAAAGTTCAAGAAACAAGCAATTTCAGTAGAAGCAGCAGACAGCTATTGCTTGTCAGTGGAGTTTCAGTGGCTTCTGGCCTTATTGATAGTAGTTGGAGCAAGAGGAGAAAAACCGGCTATGTCAGCTGGAGTCTTCTGAAAAGTGTGGGTTTTCAGAAGGATGATAAAAATTGGGTGAGACTTCAAAAACTGTGCTACAAAAAATGCTTCAGAGTAGGAAAAATACTGCTCACTTAGAATTACAGTACTCATTTTTTCATCTTAGCAAAGAAGCCAAAGGACAAGTTGATTAGCAATGCCTGGGGAAGATATGAGATACAGGAAGACCTTTTAAATGTAGAGACTAGGGTACAGAAAAAAAATCAAGTCTCAGGAGGTAGGAACTGGCAGTAGTCAAGACATCTCTGTGATGTGTCTGCATTTTGAGCTTCACAGAAGTTTGTGAAAGTAGAAAGAGGAGATGTCGTAAAAGGGCTTTGATAATGTAAAGACTGACCAAGACCAGTGGTGCCCAAGTAGCACTGTAAAATGTCCCAATCATGATAATAATATAATCAAAGCTTTGTAAAACATGCATAACGTTTATTCCAGGTCTTAATGAAGGAAGTGCTGCAAGAGATTGACTACTTAATCAGAAAGTCTTTTTTACTGTTTTCCTTTCCATCCTGTGAAAGCGATTTGTCATGATACTGTTTTCCCGCCTCTCTCTGTCCATGAGGAGGGAAGACAGAAAACATCTATTTCCAGGAAAGTAGAAATAGAAATATTCATCAAGGACATAAGGAAAGAAGAAGAAGTAAAACTAAATTTCTAATGAAAGTCACAAATATTCAAAAGAAAAGGAATATTGGTTGTTTTGAGTTTTTTTTCCAAACATTATCCTGTGCTCTCTGTGTCTCTGCAGACAGAAACTCCCTTAAACAAACCTCACATCTGACATCTATAACACATTATAACTTGTGTGCCTTTTGAGAATACCGATGTCTTGGCCTGCTTGGTGCAGAAGAGAGCTGCTCTTCTGCATGCAATTTCCACCTAGTCCTCCCCTGTGGGAGAAGTACTGTTAATTTGAGGCAACAACTTCCCAACAGAAATTGCCCAAGAATGAATTCCTTGTGCCCCCATTATGTCTGTTCCCAGCTGGAGAGTCTTTCAGTAGTCACAGTGTGCCTTCACAATTCTCTACTAGGTGAATTTTCTGCCACCATGTTAAGCATTGTGCAATGTCCCCTGTGTAACATTGACTGAAATGTAGAAATAATCAAGTCATCTGAAAGGATATGGGGAGGTTTTAATTTCCTGAAATAGACCTGCTGTTCAGGCAGTATTGCCTTCTCTATAATAGGAAGTTCAGGAATATCAATTTCTAAATTTGTCAATTCAAATTAGCCCATTACCATTAATGCCAACTCCATTGAAAAACCATGAGTCACGCCCCCCAAACCATGAGAATTTAATGGTGTAGAAACATTGTCCCTTTTTCTTTGCCATCTGATTTTTTTAAGCTATTTGGAGACAAGTTTTCAAGTTCTTCTTCACAAAGGCAAGATTAAAAATTTACTTTTTAATCCCTCTCTGAGAGAAGAGAGGTTTTCTTGTTACTGTATGAGTTCAGGAGCTGAGCCAATGTAAAACTGCAGGAGCTGACAACACCACCTGATGTTTTTTCCAGGTGCTTCTGTCACTAAGAGATGCTGCATACCATCATGACCAAGTTAATTGGTTAGACCTGTCCAAGTACCTGTGCACAGATGCTTAAATGCACAGTCATCAGCTCATATAAAAAACAGAATTGGAGAACGCTTCCTCTGGGTCCATCTCTTTGGTTATGGGTGAGATCTGCTAAATCTGCACCATTCTTTCTCAGACTTTTCTTAACAGTCTCCTCCTGACAGGGGAAGCTCAGTCATCTCCTTACTACCTTATATTTAGAAAATCAGTGTTGTAATTTACAATCATCTCTTCTTAGTCTGTGAGATATGATGGAGAATTTATTGTTCCATTCCACTGTGCAACAGCCTTGTCAGGTCTCCTGACAGTTTTTCTTAAGCTTAATAATTCAGTATTTTAGTCTTTTCTGTTAGATCATGTTTCCTATGGCTCTGCTCATTCTGATTGCTCTGCTCTGGATGTCTCTCCAAGTATCTCTTCTCGCTGAAGCACAGCACCCAAATCTGGATGTGTTATTTTAACTAAACCTAACTAGGATGAGGTATTCAGGAAAAACCATTTAGTATATCTTATTGCTATACTTTTCTTTTATGTATCATGATATTAATCTTTTTCATATCAGCTGGGTGTTGCTGCCCATGCTTACCCTGTAGCCCTCTATGCCCTCTTGAATAATTACTGATCAGCTTGTCTGAGTCTTGCATTATGAAGATGCTAATTTCCACCTGTCATTAATACTTCACACTTACCAAACAGTTCCATATATTTTTCAGACTATTTCTTCAATTTGTGAAAACCATCTTGATTTCTAATTCTGTCCCTAAATGTCTGTGCAATCTCTCCCAGCTTTGCATCAGCTGCTGATTTAATAAAAATATTCTCTATTCCATTGCCCGAATTGTTAGTGACAACAGACAAAATCCAGAACAGACTGTTGTAGAACCTCATCTAAGAATGACTTTTGGGATAAAATTTTCCAACCCAAGTTTTCACTCATGACATCATAGTTTTATCTAGACTGTGTCTCCTTAACAAAGCAACAACAAAAGCCTTTCTAAATCAAAACATGCTATTCCTATTTTTTCCCATATGCACCAGAAAAAGCACTTTTCAGATTAATGAACTAATCCTGTTTTAAGAATGTAGGTCACTACCATATCCATTTTCAACATTTAATAAATATTTATGGCCATCTGTAACTACTTTCAGAAGATTTCTGTGTATTTCCACACAAAATGCCTTTGCTGCATCCCAAATACATGTGCCTGGCTATTGCTACTGCCAGTCTCTTTTTTAGCACCCAATTCTAAGATAACTCCAGAAAATTAACTATTTGAGCCTTTTCTCTCTTTCTGACTCCTACCAGAATCTCTCTACAAGCAAGATCATGTCCATTCACTTCAACATCTCAAATCCTTTTAAAGGAGGTAAGCAAATATAACTCTGAACGTAGTCTTGCATAACTGATTAGTCACAGATGATCAGCATATTTAGAAGAGCAAGCTAACATTTGAACATTATTCTCCAACAATGCTGCCAAACAATTAAAACCAATTATATTTAAGAGGCTCTTGTTCCTTCAGAGCACACTCTCATTGAATTATTCTTGAAAGATTTGTTGAGCTTTGCTTGCACAATATTGCATAGAATCTCACATTTCTTGAGGGGTTATAGATGCACAGGGCTGATCCATGATTTAATGTGTGGCTTCTATACCCTGCAGTAGGCTTTGTGCAGAAGCCTGTAAAATCATGAGATTCTATGCAAGTATGAAGTCCTGGCCAGCCACTTCAGTATAGGATTCTGTTTATAACTCCTGGATTAATTTGCTTGTGGATCTGATATGGGGAATAATCTGTAGTCCATCACTTGAGTAGACTGTTAATTTTGTGGGAACCACATTGAGATGGTCCAATAGAATATTATGTTAAAGAAATTCTGTAGTGAGGGCTTGTAATTTGTACACAAGCCTGGGGAAGAGCAGTGAATTAAGAAAACTTAATTTTGACAGTCCTGATACATAGTCTATTTTGGTTAACCAAAAGGAACACATACATTTTCTACATTAGAGAAATTTCCATTATTTTTCTCTCAGCCATGAAAATCGATTTTGATGTGATTACTCTCAGAGGCTGCTTGATGTGCTTCTGACAGTACAAAATGGATAGAAACCGTGGGTGGTGTTGAATTGATGATACTATGGTTACCCAAACTCTGTCACAAACTGGAAATGGTAAGATTAAAACACACATCATTAAGGTATTAAGTGGGAGAATGAACCTTAGGAAGAATAGTGATTACGATATTTTCATGCTGAAGATTCGAAAGATTAAAAAAGCTTTTGCCTTACTCTGTTTACTGTAATCAATGACACCGGTTTAACTGGAAGGAGACCATGAAAACTTGTCAGATAAAAGCAGGCCTTAATGGTACACAGTTTAGTATATGTAAAAAGGGGAGCCATGGTATTTGGAATTGTACAAAACAATGAAGATCTTGATCTGTAGATCAAGATTACATTGTGCTCATGAGTAGCTTCATGGACACTACCTCCCTTCTAGAAATCAGAATTGACCCTGTATTGCAGATAGTGTCTTTTTTTAATAATTATTTAGAAAGATCCAAGTTTGCCTCAAAAAATTTCAAAACTCAAAAAACCACCCTCAACCCCCCCCCCCCAAAAACAAATAAAAAGAAAATAAATGAGTAATAGGTGAACATCATAAAGCCTGCAGTTTCAAATTATTTAGTCATCCAGATATGTGGATCCTCTTCTGAAAATATTTAGTCTTTGCAAGACTGGAACTTGCTAGCTATTGACGCACAGTAGCAGCAAGCAGTTCTGACCATGTTTTACTCTAGCAGGGCTAAGGGGCTGTTACACACTTCAGTGGATACTTCTCTTATTGATCAGTAACAAATAGAAAAAATAAACATATTTTCAAGAAGGTTATGCAACCAGGGGGGTTTTACAGCAGCATAGGAAACTTCTATCATCTGAAAGACGTTTTAGCAGTTTCTATATTATGTTTTGGAAGCAGAGGGTTTGGAAAAGGACATTTATGAAGCTTCCCTGATGTTTTGCTATGTCAAAAATAACAGTGTTTGTCTTCCATTATCCTCTCCATCCAGCATGAAAACAGGTAGCTATGGAGTTATTAGAAAGTGTATTTTTAAGTCTTTATCTCATATTTTGCAAGTGTCAAAAACAATCTGTCTTGATGTGGATTTTAAATGTAAAAATAAGACGGTTTTAAAGTCTTTCATTCTCAATAGCATTCTAATGGAGTTAAATAAAGATGCAATCAATAGGATTATATACATAATAAATTAAGTCCTATGGAAATGCTATAAATTGTACACAATTAAACAGCAACTTTTATTCATCTTAGCTACTAGCTACTTTGAAGAATTGAGAAGAGAATTATGATCTGGATGAAGCAAAACTCCAAGCATCTGTCAAGCTTATGGTTTGCATTGACAGTAAAGTCTAGCACACTAATGAATGTTTTTCTGACTGAAGTCTCTAACCTCCCTGAACCTCAGTTTTCACCATACAAATAACAGTTCTTTATCTCAGAATACTGTGTTACAGATATACCACCTCATTTTGGAAAAACATTTAGATAAAACAGTTCTGGAAGAGACAAATGCACACACAAATAATTCTCTCTGCCAGTAGAAATCACTGCTCCTTTACAGTTCTCCCTGTACTTAAATATTTGTGCTTTGCCTTCTATCTTTTATCACCTGTCTGCTCCAGTTCTTAGTACCTATTTCTCAAATATTCATGAAATATGAATTGGAAACCAGGGTCCTACTATATGTAGCTTTCACTACTTTCAAAGGAAAGTGCTCAGTCCCACTCATGGTACAGGGTAAAGGAAATAGAGTGTACTCTTTATGTGGAGTAATAAACACATTTATCTTGTCACTATAATTGGCAAAACTGAGTATGCTAATATTTTTCTTTTAACATAAACCAGTGACAAGTTAGTACCTGCTTTTCTATCCTAAACATCTCCCAGTCCTCATGCTCATTTAATAGTTTTTCTAAACAGTAAGAAATACATAATCTAAACCAATTAGATGATTTAAGAAAACCAATGTCACATCTAAAGGTGCTTAGGCTAAATGTACCTACAATATTGATATAATTAGTAGTGTGAGATTCGAGATTTTGAAAACTACCCTGTGAGCTGAGGATCAGCTAGCTTCCTTTCAGCTTTGTAAAGGTTCAGGTCTGGTTTAAGATTGTCATCTGCATGACTCCAGTGTTAATGAGGAGACATTCATAAACATTCTAAGAGAGTGACATAACCCACTTACTCTGGTCTCCTATTTTTCAATGGATGAACTGTTTGTTGGAGGTATTCGTTCACTGACTTCATGCAGAGTACACACAGACAGCTAGTTAAGGATAAAGATTAAACTGTCCTTTCAAGAGTTAAAATTAGGAGATGAATGCATCTTCTACACTCTTAAAAACAAACTCAGCTTTGAATATCTTGGTTTTCTGAAAATGGAATTTCATAACTTTTGAAATTATTATTCTCTTTATGCTTTTACAGTCTGAATGATGGAAAAGTATTAGACAGTGGTTATATCTTAATAAAAAGTGCTTAACAAGCAAGAAGTCTTTATATAGTATCCTATTAATCTAAATTAAATTCAGTTGAGTCCTTTTGGAATACTTACATGGTATATTCCATCCTTAATGTGTTCTGTTTTTCCCCTTATTATTAGACTGAAGTATGCGTATGTATCAAAAGAAAATTACTTCCATGGGGTTTCATTTTAACACTGGACAGGCAAATTCTACTTCTAGGTCAAATTTTAAAGTCTTTAATAGTATTTTCTAAGTCACCAACTTGTCAAGATTTCTGCAGAACCCTTTTTACTTTTAATGGTTTGATCTGTGGTTACTGTAAGTTTCACATCTAATTTTTCTAGTATGCAAATGTATCTCTTAATATAAAGTTTTATTTGCAATGCAATTTAGACTGCTTAGGGGTATTTTATTTTTATTTTGTTTTCCTTGCTCTCTGTGGTTCTGTAGATATAAATATACTGCTTTACTGTGCAATTTTCCCCTCTGATTTAGTGATAACTATAATCCAGTGACTTCCTTTCCCCCCCCCTCCCACCCCCCTCCGGAAAACATCCTTGATCTGTAAAGATGGGCTGAAGTAATTTGTGCATTGTAGGTAATTCTTCAGCTTGGGAATTGAACACGGAGATCTTGAATTGTAGTGTCTTCACCTTCCACTGTGACATCCCCTGTAACAGGTTGCATTGCCAGACCTGAGATGGTATGGGTGAGTTTAACACAGCTATGGTTCTTTACAACAACCCTCTTCTGGTTTTCTACTTCAGTATAGTTCAAGAGAAGAGAGAATGCTATCCTCTGATTTCTTATTCCCAGCTACAGCCTCCAGTACACTGGAGCTTTGCCCTTGTTAATATTTGGTGAAGGGAGCAGCAAAGGGATATGGAGGTTGAGAGGCCCCTATTCAGACCTTTCAGTTTTTATATGTGCTCTCCCTACCTGTCACATAGCATTGGCTTTTGTTCTTTCATATTATAATGAAGTTGACATAGTAAATCTGTAATTAATGTGAGTCTTTCTCTCTCTCCTCTACTATCTCTCTAGTGACCCCAATAGCTGAGAAGTGGAAAGAGGTTTTGTGTGAAAAATGAGAAATTCAGATCAATCTCTGCTATATTTACATTTCTGGCAGTATATTCAAGAACAGCTTATCAGAGGTACTCTCCTGACTGTTTTTTTTTTTTCCTAAAGGTGCCAGAGAAGTCTCTTCTTTCTTTCACTTCCAAATGTTTTGTCATATGCCACCTTAGTGCTCACTGCCTGTGCTCCTGGCATAGCTGCAATGCAAATGCATAATGAGGAAATTCAAGCTATATACTTGAACACGCAAAATCCCTGACAACCTTACCGTATCCCACGTCTCCACTTTTACTTTCCATGCATCTTTTCTTCCCTATCATTCACTTAATATTTTCACTTTAATGCTTCCTTTGTCTCCATTACCTCTCTGATTGCCTCTGTCATGTTTTATTCATTTGCTCTCTTGGTGTTTCTCTCAATCTTCTTTTAAAATACACTTCTTCCTGTATTTTCCCACATAGTCAATAATTCCCATAACAGCGACCCAGGATTTGATGTGGTGAAAACTCAACATAGGAGCCACTAGCCTTCTTGTTGCTTCACTTATTGAGCCTGTGACACATCCTTCAATGTCACAGTGAGAGGGTGAATTACTTACTTCTTTGATTTAGATTAGCCCATTGGCTATCCTCATACTATATCCTCGTGCTATGGACAGATACAGGTAAGGAAAAACTAAAGTTTTTCCTGAGATTATAACAGCCTGTCAGTTAGGTGCACAGCATTCATCTAGTTACCCTGTGGTCTCACTGGAGAACTCACACGACCCAAACAGAAATAGAATTTGGAAAAAATCTTGCTACAAAATAGAAAATGCAATATGAGTGTTTGCCACCATGTGGAGGAGGTACTTGGGATATGTTTTCTTCAATGTTTTAAAACAATGCTTACATTTATGCTTCTATCTGTGAATCCACTTTCATATTGGATTTTCACTCATTTTATTAGGACTATTATTTTGGGCCAAATTCCAGAGTTCTGAGCTGAAGTCAATGAGAGGTTAATTTGACTAGAGACCAAATGAAAATTGAGAAGGCGTTTATCTTTTGGCACAGTGATAGTACCTTGCCTGGAATTCTGACCTTGCAATGTCCAAGATACACAGCCCTGAAATAGCATCCAAGAGGAGATTTGGTCAGGGCACAACTGAAAGCAGATGGCATATATAACAGAAATCATTGAAAACTAAAAGCCCTGCTGAGAGCAATACATGACATTCTGAAGGAAGTCTGTCTTTGACACCTTGTATTATCATTTAAAAAAATTAAGATCTCTTTTATGAATTGGAAAAAACCCACACTCCAGATCCTGCTGGTCTGTGCTCTGCATCTGGATTGAAAAGCAAAGCAGGAGCTGTGCTGCCAGCTCCCGTAAATAATGCACCTTCTTGCATGCTCACCTCATTCCATTACTGCTACATGAAGGGGGAAGATCAATTCCTAACCAGTTCCCAAGCTGGAATACTACTGCTTGGAAAAGACAGTCCACCAAGAAAAGACAAATGGTGTCCAAGAGATGGATTTGTGGATCCTTTCCTATCTTGTAAGGTTTAGACCAACTGCTGAGCCTGATATGCAGTCTAGCCAACAGCACATTGTCTGCCTTTTTTCCTCCACAGGTATATTTTCCTTTTACCAGTGGTGTAAACAGTAAATATCACTCAGTCTTGACTAGTCCTAGAAACTACAAATAGAAATGAGAAACCCAGCATTATCTTCAAGAATGCTGCACAGAGTGACAGAATTGCCTCATTTTTTGCCTCTTCATATAGAAAGGCAAAATGGTGCTTTAATCTTAAATCGATAATTATGCCTGCAACCAATTTAAATGAACCTATTTAAGTAATGTACAGTATGTGATGATGTTCTTTTTCAAGACAAATAATATTTATGAATGCAGTTCCAGAAGCAGAAAAAATTCAAAGAGAGTTTGTAAAATGTTAGTTACTCAAATGTAAATATTAAGCTTAGATAACCACACAAAGCTAATCAACCCAAGCATTCCGTCAAAACTCACGACAGGCTCTCTCATCCTTGACAGCGTAATTGACACTATTAATCTCATGAGAAGAGTAACTTTCACAATAATGTACAGTACATACAAATGCAAATAATTTATATAAACCACCTTTTACTGAGATGTTTCAGTAATAATGTTTAGGCTGTGTAACAATGTTTTCATAATTTTATATTTTATGGGCAGCCAGCAGTGATGCACACTGTGCTGCCATCCTGCAAAGCAGTAGTCCTGTGGAAAAAAAAGAGTTTAGAAACAAATTAAAGCTTTTATCATGACGCATATATCTGAGGGAATTGAGTTGAAGTTTCAGACTTAACTGCATCATTTCTTAACTTTGGAAGACCTGACTTGGCAGCCTTATTAATTCACTTTTCACACTGGTTTAGCAAACATCCACATTTGGAGGGGTCCATTTGTCAGTAATAAAGAGAATATGCAACAGATGTCTGCATTCCATTTTGAAGTTCACTTTAAAATGATAAAAGTGCCACTCTTAAGGTTTTTTAAGAGCTAACACTGCTTTGTCCATGTTGTGGTAGATTTGTCCTTGCATCAGAGCAAGGACAGAGGATCAGACCTGTATGAGCTGCTATGGAGTAGAACTGAGTCAAGTTCAGCTTTGACCTCTCCTGAAGATGTCAGCTTTCTTTTTTTATATAATTGATCATATAATTGCAAGAACAGATGATACTGGGGCATTTTTTATTAGTTTATAAGGAAATTTTTTTTCCAATTTAGAATTTGTATATATTGTGTATGTGATCATGATTAATGAGAATTTTGGAAAATTTTGCAGAGAGAAAAGAATTAGCTTACTTTGATAGAGAGTTCAGAGCATACTTTTCTATTTATGTGGAGATCCCTTGGATCCTAGGAGTCTAAAAGCAGACTGCATAATATAATATCTATTAATATTATTGGTTATGCACAATTACATCTTAGTTTCTGTAGTGCTG
Source organism: Serilophus lunatus (assembly GCA_013399895.1). Taxonomy (NCBI): domain Eukaryota; kingdom Metazoa; phylum Chordata; class Aves; order Passeriformes; family Eurylaimidae; genus Serilophus; species Serilophus lunatus. The sequence goes on from VXBA01005923.1 coordinate 896,485, forward strand.
AAGAATTGCATCTCCATGGAAATAGCAATTCTTTGAACAGGAACTGTTATTGTATGCTTTTGTACAAGAAAGCACAAATATGGACACAGGAAATTCAGAATTTTACTCTAATACAAGTATAAATGAAAATGGTAACAAGGTGGTTTAACCCCAGTTTCTTTATACATTATATTCTCCCCATTTAACCAGGGCATCAGAAAGGAAAAAGAAACAAACAAATAAAAAATGTACAGAAAGCTGGGATCTGTCTAGGGTTTTTTCTGTTATGTTGCTTGACAAAATGATAGATCAAAGCGTTTTCTTTAAGAAACTACTCTGGAGAGTTAAAATATTGGCTTGGGTAAAGAGAATCCCAACAATCACTGAAAAACCCCAGCTGGTACATAGCTGTGTAGCAGCAATGCCTGGCGTCACAGTCCTTTGAGCAGCAGCGATTAAAAGCTTGCCTCTAGCCTCCTAGTCCCACCTGTCCTGGAACCTGCATTCATCTGATGCCACAGAGAGGTGGGGCGGAGAGTGATGCGGGCAGAAGACTAAATCAGAAAATAAGTTACTGCTAGTTCAGCTGCCTGAACCAGCTCAGTACAGGATCAGATAGGCACCAGGGCTGCTGCAAAGGGCCAGGAAACTTACTTTGGCTAATGTTATTGTGGCGTTGCAACTTGACTTGCTAAGAAAAAATGAAGATCAGCTTCTTTTTGTTTTCAGTAGCAAAGGGTTTTCCAGGAGAAGCACTGAATCAGAGTTTTTTTCCTCTATGGGCAAGAACACAGTGCCAGGTTTAGGTATGATTGAGGGGTGAGGGGAGAAGTTATCTATAGTGCTAATATCTTTTTCTAGCCGCAGTACAAGTGCTGAGAAGGAACACTAGGACTTTCTGTGTGCAGAAACTCTGCCATGGGGTGGCCATCTAGCATGGGCACTCAGCACAGACCTGGCTCCAGGGGTTCTGGCTTCTCTAGATAGCTGTGTGTGTCACAAGGGTCTCCTTGCCTCTCTCCTTGGACAAAAAAAAGAAGTGGAGACATAGCCCTGTTAATAAAAGGGACCTAGTGGAAGATTACAGGATTTGAAAAGTTATAATCTTGGTCTTCCTAAACAATAGATTTTACACCATTTATAGCAAATAAAGCTAGAACTAAGCCTTCCTTCTGAGAATGTCTGTTTCACTAACTCTTTATAATATTTAAAATATTTCCATTTCTATTTTTTTTTCTCCATTTTCCATTGTTCTTGCCATTTCTCAAAAATATCGAATAAACATCCAGTCTTTAATGGTGAACTTAGAGCAGTAAAATAGACTGTACAGTTAGACTGTACCTTTTATCACATTAATTTTAATTATTAGCCATAGAAATATTTGTTTTCACCAAAGAACTTTGACTTATGAAAAATAAATGAAGATAATTTTAATTGCAATCAGAAATACATCAGCATTGGTTTGCTTTCAATGTTAGCTATCACTACTATTTTCATTTTCACTGTTAAGTATTATTTCCTGTAATTCTGAGAATCTTGTAAATCTAGTTGTTGTGTATATAGAAATTATACAGAGTAGAAAGATACATGTGTGTTGATGATGTGGGTCCTTTTTTCCTTTTGCGTGCTTACACAATGTGCACAGCAATGGGTTGGGTTTTTTTCATTAACAAACAGCTGCATTTGCGTTCATGTGGTTGCAAAGCTGTTTACTTTTCAAATTACTTTATTAATTGAAAAACTTGTAAATATTCCTACTGTAATTGCTACCATATTTTTATCCACATTCCCCTTTACATCTGTTGCATATCAAGCCTGCTCCACTATTTCAGTAGAGAGGGAGTAAGATATGACAGAGAGGGAACAAGATGATATACTGGTATTAGTTGGCCTCAATTAATCCTTGGATCTCAAACTCTGAAGAGATATTAATGACCTGAGACCCCTGTTTCACTCACATGACGACACTAATATTGAGAGACATTGCACCATGGCCCTTATTTAAACAGGCTTTATGGACAAATCCAACCTGGATCCTATCAGTGTGACAGAACTAAATAATACACAAGATACTTGTTTCCTAACCACAGTCTTTAATTCATTAATCTTTAGATTGCATATTCCATCAACCCTGAATTTGAAACTTTTTTTTTTTTTATATAAAACATGGTCCTGCTGCATAAGGCATATTTTTTTATTTAGTGGAAGAAATGCATCTGAAAACCTGAATGAAATACAAGACTCCATTCTGCAAACCCTCAATTCTTACTGGGAGCTCTGCTTGGAGGGCTTGCAGGATCAGTTCAGAGAATATGTGATAAAGATAAAAAAAAAAAGGAGAGAAAGAGGGAGAGATTGAAAAGGATTTTGTGGAGACAGAGATATATTAAACCAGACTGTGCTTTCTATTTTCAGTAGTCTAAGGAAAGTTCATCTCTGACTTCAGAAAAAGCATTGAAAAGAAAACATGCAGCCAGGATTAGTGTTTTGCAAACCCTTCACTATTAAATTCAGTTAATGTGCTGTTTCAAATATCAGCTCAGAGAAAACTTCCTGGAATAAAAGAACATGTCTTGTTTCTTCCTCTCTCTGTCTTCCTTGTCTTTCCCACAAATGTGTGGGACCAGTATGTTGATATAACCCAACAGATTTCACATTTTGATCAACTTAATGAGTCTGTTTCTTCTTAAACATGACTAAGCTGACTAGTAACCTGTTAAAATGCAAACTTCTTCGTAAAAGCAGAAAAAAGAAACAAACCAAATAGTCTTTATAAATAAATTAAAATTCTAACTAAAAAGCTAATTATAAGGGTGTTTGTTTTGTTTGAGGTAAGGCACATCTATTATCATAAAGATAATTAACTCAGTCTGACAGATCTAATAAAAGGACAAGTTTAGCATTGGCTTAGCCAGAAGCCCAAGGCAAGCAATTTTTATAATTACTAGTTATTGTAACTGGGCTCAGAGAAAATGGTCTGTGATATTTAAACAGTAATGTTAATTTGCATTGAGACCCATTTTTTCCTCTTTCCTGGACAAGATCTATTTAGCTGGAATGAGTAAAATAAACTTGAATAACTTAAAAAAAAAAGGCTCCTTCCTTACAGAAAAATTTGGTCTTTTTATGCCTGGATAATTAATATCCTCACAAGGTAAGTACTCTGGTAATCACAAAACAATTAAATGGTTTAATACAGTTCTAAAACACAGAAAGTGTTGAGTTTTCAGCCTGAAATGATGTCTGTTGACTGCATTTATTTGAGTCAACTGTATCTGTTAATGCACAGACCTTCCACATGTGCCTCTACTGCCCATGCCCTCACCCTGCTGTTGAGCTGGTGAAGAATGGGCTGGAGAGGGGGAAGGAAAGCCTTTAGCTGCTGTAAAGAAGTGGTTCCTATTCACTATGAGAAAAGGAACAAAATAATGTTCAGGAATATATGCATAAGAAGTAAATTGCTGCTGCTGGCATGGTGTAGTAGCCCTTCAACTAATGCTTACCTTGACATTTTCAACACATTCTCTGCAAGAAAAACAAATCAACATTTTAAAAGGAGAAAGTTATTCTTTAACTGCTTCTGTAATGAAGGTTTTAGAAATAAGTAATAACTAGAGTGAGAAAATCATTGGTGATATACTAGAAAAAAAGCACTTAAACTACTTGCCATTCAAATATGAATTTCATTATGTACTACAGGCAAATTATGTCAACACCATTCATTTTGCTAGTGTAGGACCAGATCTGGGGAGAACTTTAAGGTCATATAAGCCTAAGCTCCCCACTTTTCAAAGTGCTATGGGGCTGATATATAGATTCTGTAAACTGCCCTAAAACCTCTGAAGACAGCTAAGACTACTACAGCACTGCACGAGTTTCACATGAAAAAAAGAGCAAAGGGAGCATGGAGTTTTTGTTTACAAGATATTAAAAATGGCAAACATAAGACACTCATGAATCAAGGAGACCAGACTGATGCATGTTGGAGCACAGAAAGAAGCAACCCTTGTTTACTGTGTCACCTGCTGCGCTCCCTCCTGATAGCCTCAGTCCCAGCCTGAGAGCAAGAGGTACAGACTAGGTGTACCCCCAGGCTGCAGAATTGGGATGCACTTCCCCAGACATTAGTTCACAGACTTTTTCAAGACAGGATATTTGGCAGGATTTTGGACCCCTAGAATTTGTCTTAATACCTACCAATTCCATGTGATATAAAAGATTTTATTTTGTCATCAGCCCTGCTAACTTTACTGGTAGAGTAATTATCGCATCTGGTGTGATTCGTGGTTGACCGAAAATAATCCACATTATCCATATAATGCTGAGGGTGGAACCACTGTTTGCTAGCCCTTTTGCTGCTGGTTGTCTGGGACTGAAGACATTGCCCTACTTTTTTGTGCTTCACTCTTAATAGGTTTGATGTGTTTTTAAACAGCTTGATAAAGGTATTTCTTTTAATGGGAGGCTAAATTTAGGATCATAAATGCCTATTTGAACTCTGAAATTAGCATACATTCTATCTTATGTTATTGGCTGTATATTAATAGTTCAGTTTTTGTCTTCAGTAAAATGTACTTTTTCACTAGACACAAAAAATGAGATTCTTATCTATTTTAACTGAAGATTTTGATGATTTAAAATTTTTTTTTCATCCTTTTTGTGCTTTGAGGATTTATGAATTTATTTATTCAGAAGATCCCCTGCACACTAAAATCCCAATGTGATTTTGCATATCTCACTAGTCCTACTAATATAATCAAGACTACTCACCATCTGGGAAGTTATATGCATACTTTGCTAAAGCAGAGCTCAAGGGTCTGATCCTTGAAGATCAAGCACTGTCTTGGCTATGGACTAAACATAACCTGCAAAGATTTAGTCCTTTTCAGAGAAGACCAACCCAAGAAGACCAGCAAATATTAATCTCCAGCTAACATGGAGGAGAGAAGGTTCACGGCTGAGAAGTGAGTCTACCAATTGTAAACCAAAACATAATCTTTGAGCTCCTTTATCCTTATAGACATAGAACTTACCTCATCAGTTCCAGAAAAACATTACCACCTCTGCTAGACAGAAACAGGCAGACAAAACTTGGCTTTTTCATCTGTGGTTATGGACCTTGAAGGCAGAAAACAGCAGAACCTTGTAAGGAATTTTGAAATTTGGGCTGGGAAAAAAATTCTTCCTCTTCTGAATTGTTATATGCATAAAAACCCAACAGCATGCTACCTTGGGGTCCTCATCTACCCTGAGTTTGGGAAATTTTAAAACTGGTTCCTCTAGGATCCTAGGTTTTTATTCATGGTGCTCTCAACAGTGATACTCAGTTTTCTCGGTGAAGGAAATTTTTGGTGGCAATTCCATAGTTTCTACTTCTATAATTTTAAAAAATAACATGTTGGGGGCAATTACCATCATATTTTAAGAATTTAAAGTGGGTCAGCTTTTGGTCAATGTGGATTGATGGAGTACTATACAGACTCCAGTTATAGCATGTTATTAATCACTGTAGCAGAAAAAAAATACATCGTTTCCTTGCTGTTTTCTTTTGCTTATGAATTGATCCCTGAAAGTTTCCTCACGGGATGTGTTTGTTCTTTTTTCTTTCCTTCCTTCTTTCTTTCCTTCTAAGGCAAAATAGCTTCAAACTACAGATGTGCTAATCTGTAAGAGACTCCAGAACTCATTGATCCATGGGCAGCATAGGTATTAATCTACCTAGGCTGGGAGACTAAAAGAATGAACGATTAATTAAATAGCCTTGAGGTTATTTTCCAAAACAGCATTGTAAGCAGTGATGGGCAAACCTCAGAATGTTTTTATACTGGGTTCAAATCACATCAACTTCCTAAATTCCGTAGATTGATCTGAACATTGGAAGTACACATAAGAGGGAAAAATACTTTGAGGAAATATTTTTAGACAAATCAGCCCAATAAGAAAAAATGAGAAAATGTTTAGAAAATGTATTTTAATCTTGGCTCTGAGACTCAGTAGACATTCTAAACACATTAAAATGTATCTATAAGAGAAAGAATGAATGTTTAGACAGTTTTCAAAATATTATTAAATAGAAAATGATTATATTTTGTTACTTATTGTAATTATTATTACACTTTAATGTTTACAAAAGTAAAAAAAAAAAAAAAAAGAAAAAGAAAAATCAGTGACAATGTCAGTACATTTTTTATTCTCTTCATACCTTTTACTTCTTGTTGCCTTCACTAAATGAAAGAACCTTCCTGAGCTGACATGCACAATGGTACTGCCAAATCCCTTAAAACAATTTCTTTTGTGACAGCGACAAAAGGGAAGTGTGGAAAGATGTCTGAGCATAGATTTTGTAAAACAGCCCCCATAATACATAAATTAACCCATAAATTGTATACATTCATGTAATTCCTCCTCCTTCCTCTTTGTTCTTACTTACTGTAAATTTACTTACTGTATATTTTACCAATATATTTTCTTTTATATTACTGTATTTACTTACTGTATATTTTGCCAATGCAGTAAACTGCCAGATGATGTACACTTATTCTACCATGCTTTAAGCTGAGCAAGGGCAGTGTAAAACCATCCCACAATGCAGAGCCCCATATAATTTATGTTGCCTCTAACTGAGGGTTGGCACTGTGTTAAGAGCACCTATGTCTATCTATTGATTTTGATAATCTCAAAGCGCAGGAAAGACCAACAGAACCCACAAAAACTTGTCCTTTCCAGCATGTCATGGAGATATAAACTCAGGCTATTAGTGCACTATCAAACAATGGAGCTCCTTCCTGGGACGCCTCTGGATGTGATGGCATGAGAAGTAATGTGCCATTACTTGAGTAAATGGGTGGACAAAACAATTGTAATGATTTCTAATAGGGTTTTAAGGATGGTCTGCATGCACTTTGGTCATGCAGTTTTTGCTGCAGCTTGACACTGTTCTAGCTCTAACATTAATAGATCCCTCTTAGATCTAACAGCCAGATGGTCAGCAGTTGTGAACTATTTACTGAACTGCTCTTGAAGTTATGCCAAGTATTTGTATACACATATTCTTTCTGCAAGTCAGAGCTATAAGGTTACAGGAAGAAAAAGGTCAGAAGCGGTTCATCTCTCATTTTTGGGGTATGTGTTAGCCTCACTGGCCACACAGAGTAGCTGAGCAGCTAATAGAAGAGGTGGAGATAATTCATAACAAGTCAGCTATTAATTGAATTTTTAAGTCTTCTTATGTTTGCAAATTGTCCACGAACAGATTCTAATTTTCCAGAATGCATTTGTTACTTGGAGTTACTTGCTGATACAGAAAACAAAACCCACAGACATGCTGGATAGGGCTTACCCTTCTTTCTTAAAGGCTAAGCAGAATAGTCATCAACTAGGCACTTACCAGCACTGGTGTAAAGTCAAAATATAGGAAGCTAAGAGTTAGAGATAAACATCATAAAAAGTTTGCAGCTTCTTGACCTCAGCAATATTGCCAGCTACATGCCATAACTTGATCTTTGGCATTAAACACTCTTCTGAGTAGGTGTTTGCTGTGTTACCATCTTCCTGGATGTTTTTTTTTTGCAGTTGTCTTAACCCTTGGGCTGCTGCCATGGTCCTCCTTCATCTCTTCCTCTTGACATGTATTTCCAACTCTTAAGGTAAGGTTTGCTTACAAAAAACTCTGAAAGGAACTCAGAGCTCCTTCCAAGACATTTTATGAGTAAAGTGAAGATAAAAATATGCTTGTAATTGTATTTGTTCAGCCATTTTGATAAAATCTTTTCATCCACACTAATTTTTGCCTGCCTCTACTACTTCTATCTAGAAATGTGCATATATACAGTCATATCCTGAAGCACTTACAGTCTGAAGACAGAAGAGGATGGAAGACAAGAAGGAACATAATTTCTGTACTTCCTTTTTGGCATGTCTATCGTTCACCTTAGAACTTCAAGACTTTGCCTTAAACCTTGAACATCCTGGGTGGCCTAATACACCTTTTGGGGCCAGTTTGTTAAACATCTGCAATGATGCTTCTTCTTCAGTGGAGCACAAAGGATAGTGCTATTCCCTCACAGTTTCTACCCATTAGAGACTTGCCATTGCCATAATTACAAATTTGAAAATCACTTTTAATTTTTCTCTTTCTTTTTCTTTTCATATCTGAGAACACAGACAAAATTTCCATCCCTCCCTTTCCTTTTTATTTTTTAAAATGTTGAACTGGAAATTATTTCGAGTAACTCCATATTCCTATAACTGCATATTCCTGGCTTAGTATAAAACTAACAAATAGCTTATTTGTGAGAAGTGTAGGCAGAAGGAATGTGATTGCAGGCAAATTTCACTAGGAACTGAAACAAGTGTTCATAAAGAATATTTCGTGGTGCTGAGTAACACTGGCTAACCCTTAATTGATGGGAATAAGTGTTTCTAGTTAAATGGAGCACCTAAGTAACAGAGCTGTACAATACACATTGCCATTCTGCACTTATCATACTGCTTCCACATGTGTACAGAGAGGCTGTGTGAAAAGCAGCTCCACAGGTGCACTGCAGGATGGCCTAACAGGTGGAAGAAGCCTTTGAAATCTCCTGCCCATTTTCTTCTTCTCGCCTTCAGAAAAAAAATCCTAAACCAGAAGAGATAGTGCTGTGGGGGTTTCTTGCTTGTTTGTCTTTTAGAAAGGATTTAGGGGTTAAAATGGATGACAAGAACACCCCCTCTAGCAAGCCTCTGGGGCTTTTCCAGTTCTCAGTGTGGGGTCTGTGATTCCATCACAGGTACGTTGTATTTGATCATTGATATTAATTAATACAAAGGGTTTTTTTCCTTTTTCTGACAACGAATCTACAATGGTGAAGAAGCCTTAAAAAGGCCACTGAAGCAATGGAAATGAGTTACTGTGCTTAGTGTGGTTGTAACTATAGGCAGTATAAAGTAGCTGTCTACTTTCTTTTATGCTTTTGAAAGAGTGCTAGACTCATCCTCATGCCAACTACTAATGTTCTTTGAAGACAGAGCCAGTGGAGTGAGACATGCTGCTCCCGTGCCTCAAGTTATCTTATCAGCTTTTACTCTTGATCCCTAGGATGCAAGAGAATTTCTAGCATAAACCTTAAGCTCTCCCACAAGCCACTAAGTCATCTTAAATGCAGAAATTATTAAGCTTCTTAATTTAGAGAATTTATTTCTTAAGCCTGAATCTCTCTCCAGAAAGTGGATGAGAAAAGCCAAACATTTATTAGAATAGTCACTTATCTGACAGAGTTCAGCTTCACTGTAAATAACTTTTCTCCTTTCTCACGAATGTTTGCCCATCCTCTGCTCTCCTCATCTTTGGAAACTTTTCTGAAATTTAAAATTTTAGGAAAGATAAAAGAATGTGTGTAAATGAATAAAGCATGGCCTTCTGGCAAAATACATACCTTTCATGCACATAGGTAGGATGATCCCACAAATGATTTACCTTGCAGGACTCCCATGCCCTGACCTTGGCTCAGCAAGTGGGACATTAGACAACTCTACATCAATTCAGCTTGCTGGGCAGAACACAGTAGTGTCAGGTATAAACTGAAACTGGTATAGATGGCATCAAAGTGTTTTGACTGTGAACATGAAAAAAAAAAATTTGTCACATAAAACCCATTTCTGTCACCTTCTGGGATCCCTTCCTTCCCATGAGTTTTATGCTCACACATGTAGTTCTGCACCCAGCAGCTCTGTGCATATGTTTTGCTGCTTAGGACTAATACAATATTTTTTCTTTGCTCTTTCACCTTATCTTTCACTAATTCCTTTCTATTTGTTGCACTTATTGTTCTTCATTTCTTTCTTACCTGCTTAGATAGTCATCTGACCTAGTTTTACAGTCTGTATTAAAGTAAATTCTATAATGTAAGTATTCTTGCTTTTCTGTATTCTGCCCTGTCATCAATATTTTGCTGGGATTTTGGATACTGGGGATGGCTTTGGCTGAGAGAGCTTCTGTGTCTCTGAGACTTACCCCCTAAGTGACTGGGATCATTCTGTAAGCAACTTTGTTCTATGAATTCTTGGGTACACATTATCTCATTGCTTCAAAAGCAGACTTAATTCTTCAACTAAAGATAACTTTGTCTTTAATTATTTAGTCAGAAACTCCCACTAAAGCAAATGGGCTAGAAAGGGTAAGGTCCCTGTATATTTTAAATCAGAATTGCCCATTTGGTTTTTGCAGCAGTAACTCACTCTGGGTAAATTCGTACTTAAATGGGAAAGAAGATATCTTGTACCATTCTTGGGTTAAAAAGCCAGCAGAGATTTGTTCTGATGCTAATCCCTCTGCCAGTTTAGCAAGATTGGCAGTGTCTAAGAACATTAATAAATAAAAGCAAACATGAACATTGAGGAAGAGAATTGATTCTTCCTTCTTTTCCACTCTGTGCTGATGAATAAAAATTAAGAGTTGAAGGAAATCAACAAAGAGATTTGTTAGTGTCCCAGCCTTAGAAAAGGTGTTAGATTTTAGGGTCCCTTGGATCAGCCTTTTGTATGGATTTTTCTTTGTTTATGAAGCTCACAGCTTACTTTTGTTTAACAGTTGGTAATCAAGTACTATGTATGATGCTGACTGCTTAATGCTGTGGCTGATTTTCATGCCCTGTCTTGCTCTAAGACTTGCTCACTGATCCATACATTCCTTTGTAGGAATGCACCTGGATTTCATCTCTCATTTTCACACTTTCATAGTTTTAACTTTTGGATGATAATGGCTGTTATAATTGCTATGTGACATAAAGTCTGAGAGGTCTAGCCCAATGTGCAAATTATATATGTCACATTTTCAGGTATGAATTTCTAGTTCTACTAAGCAATGATGCAGTAGAGGGGTCTAAGTATTGTTACTACAGGAGTTTTTAAAAAAGAACAGCTTGTAGAAAGCAGTGAATAGGGGTTCTTCATATTAAAAAGGTCTGAACACACAACTGCGTGGAAACAGCTAGCCAAAAGTATAGGAACCTCTGGCCAAACAACAGCTGTGACTACACAGCTTAAGAATTTTTTTTTAACATCTCCAATTAACAATCAAAAAGGTGGAAGAAATTAAAATGTTAACTATATTTATTTTTATAAGAAAAGGAAGCAACAAAACTGAGGACTGTAGGACTATTTACATGTAGCTGGTAGACCCAACGGCAGCTTGAAACAGGTAATGACTGAAATGAAAGAGCTGCTTAAGAAAGTCATATCTGACAGTAAAGTTGTAATCAAATAAATTACCCATGGTCACTTAAAATTCACTGTGTTCAGACAAGGGACTTGGCAGATTCTCTGCACCTAGGATCATCTTAAAAAAAAGACCCAATAGTATCTTGCATGTCCATCTATTTCTTCTCTAGTGGAAATTATGCGCTGCTAAATGTAAAATTTTTGTATCTGTCCGAGTCTTTAACAGGATAGATACATACTTCAGGTATGCATTACTGTTGGTATTCACAAAATGATCATGAAACTTCAAGATCTGGTGCCTTTTATTTTACAGTCACAGACCTTGGAAGCATAAAAATCTCAGCTTTTACTAAAAAAATAAATATATTTTTAACCGTAGCAGTTCTAGAGGTGGTCCTGGAAAACAAAGTGCATTTTTGACAGTCAAGGGGCATTTTTAGTATAAGACATGGAGATGTGTCTTTGTGAACCCTGCTGAACCTAGTAGAGGTTGTATGTTTCCCATACAGTGCACTGCAAATGTGCCCATCATTGTTCCTTGTATACATGTATGTTCTCTGTAAACTACCCAAAATTGCCTGCTGAGAACTTCTCTGAACTGTGGTCCCCCTGAGCACTGCACTACAGCTTTGTGCAGTTGTGGCACTGGCTACTGCCCTTGCCATCCAGAAAGTGCCTCACCGCAAAGCTGGTCCTTTTGTCAGTCTCCTTGTGCTTGTGAATGGAGTATATACACAGATGCACTGTCACAGTCAATGCAGTTCTACCAGACAAAGTGTGTCATTGTAATACAGGACAGGTGGCAGACACAAAAACCTATGAATACAAGATTTCTTCTCTGAACACATCCACACATGGAAAAGAGAGAGAAACTGGGAGGTACCTTTCTCCCAGACAAGAAGATAAAACTCCAAATTTCTACTGTTTTTTTTTTTAAACCTGAATGCATGAGATTAAACAACACATCTCTAAAATAATCACTTCTAGTGTAAACAGCACAAATGGGCAGCATTTGAAGAATAAACGATGTCTTTGAAGAATAAATGTACAACTACCATTCCAGATCTTCTGAATTTTTTAATCTGAACCCTAAAGGTGAATTGCTGCACTGCTGTGAGCAAACCATAGATAGATTCAACCTGCTTTCTGGCTGCCAGCACTGGGGAATTATCTACGTGTGACTGCAGGTAGCCGAGGACAGAGTCTGGCAGGCATGTTCATCTTTTATACCAAGGTGAGGGTACTCTTCTGCTTGCAGATCAGACTCCTGAGGGCTTCCACTCTTTATAGAACTAATAAAGGACTCATGTATCAGCCTTATTGCTTGCATTTCTTCTGTGTATACTTTTTATGCTTTGAATTGAAATTAATCCCACGAATAATGTACATACAATACTTTAAAAGAGCTGCATGTCCTAGTCTGCACCAGTGTTGTCCTACCAAGATTATTTTATTACTTAAAAAGAATTAATTTCAGAAGATATCAGGAAATCTTTGCTTTGTGGTTAAAGAAGAAAGCCTTTCCACGGGAAAGACTGGTTTCCCTCACAGAGGGCTTAAGTTTTCTGTGTTTTCAAGTTCCAATATTCTGGCCTAAATGCTTACTCTTTCAAAAACAATTTTACTTGAATTAATATGCATGCCAGTCCCAATATTACTGTAATCAGCTTTTTTAATTTCAGAAAGAATATTTTCATTTATGTTTAGAGAAATTTATTGATACCTGAACAGTTCTAATGATGCTAGGAGAGTCCCCAACCTAAAATAAATGTCTAAATACTCATACAATTTTTGCTTAAGCAAATATTTTTTCCAGAGTCAGGCAACACTTAATCTAACCAACATTTACTAAGATCAATATATTTTAATTGAAACTTATGGCAGATAGCATAAACCAACAGATTTTTCACTGAACTAAGTACATTAAATCAATACATTGCCAAAACCTGTGATATCTTGTATAAAAGGTATTTTTATTCTAAGCTAAATTAATTTTATTGAAACATTACACATATTAACAGTAGTCAAAATACTTATATTTATACTCTGCTGATGGCATCAGTACATTTAGAAACCTCTAGGCAAATTTACACAAATCCATTTAACACAAGGAGCTAATTTGCCAAAAGGGAAGAAAAAGACGCTTGGAATTGATTTGTTCTCTTTGCTACAAACTATTCATCTGATCTTGGGTGAAGTACTTAGAGGAATAATCTAGGTCTGAACTCTTCCCAGCTGACACCAGGACAGTAAGCCAGGCACTTGTCTGCTCAATCATGCTCTCTGCGCAATCACCTGGGGAGGTGACTCTGTGCATCGGCTATTCTGGGAGTATACAACCAACTCGGCCATTTTAACAAAGTAGCTCAGGTTTGATGAAGTCCCTCATTAGTATTGCAAAGTCTGTCAATGTAAGAAAGAATTAGGCACCTCGACAACCATGGAGATCTTATCTATCCATAGAGCGGATTCTTGCATACAGACAAGGACAGCAGCACTTCTGCAAAATGTCTTCTTTGGCTTAAAGTTTTTGGGCTGGGGACCATCTCTGACTGAGAAAACACATCACAACAGGGTCAGTCAAAGTTATTATGACAGCAAGTTGATTGCAAATATAGAATTGGAAGAATTGGTGGCTTAAGCATGAAACCAATGGCATTTACCCATCTGCTGGATTCCTATTTTCAGCTGAAGATACACAAGAGCATAGACACTACTGTGCGTAAGACCGATGACACAAAGACAACCGGAAGGGGTGAACGCTGGCACACAGTCATCTGTTTTGATATTCAGTTACAATTACAGCATAATTAGTCTACTAATTGCATCCCCAAGTTTAGTTGATGAATTTGTATGTGTAATTATGGTTTATTGAAATGTATGGTGTTAGCAATGCTTGCCTCTGTTTGCATGTTAAAAATTCCTTTTTCCACTCCCGTTCTGCTGATTGCACATGCAGAAATGTAGAAGATGACCATAACCCATGCAGGCAATATGTCAGACCCTTACAAAAATAGCAGCCAAACTCTACCCATCAGTTCTGCAACCAGATCTATGGGAGTTCCTGGCCTTAGGTACAGCCTTGTTGGCTACAGTGAAATCTGTGTAGCACCAATGGCCACCCTTGCTTACAGAATTCTGCTGCGGGATGCAGACCTCCTGCTACTCTATCACCTGTTGAAAATGCAGCTTTCACCCACTGCAAAGGCATTTTCCAGTTCCAATTAAAAAAACTTCTGCCACTACCACAATAACTGCAAAACTTTTCTCTGGTATTTCTTATGTGAAGTGAGTGAGCAGAAGCCACTAAAGCAATGTCTTTTCTTAAGCAGGAGAGTTGTCTTTCTTGCAATCTACAGAGAAAATACTTCTTTTCTTCTACTCAGTTTTCCAGTATCCAGATGAGAAGCATAAACTCAGTACTAATGAAAGGACTTATCCTTTAAGAACAATCTTGGATGATGCTGTAGTGGTTTAACCCAGGCTGAGTGCCAGGGGCCCACTACAGCCACCTTCTCACTCCCCCTTGCCCAGCTATAGAGGAGAGAGAATATAACGAGTGGTTTCGTTATTTATGATAAGGACTACAGCAGATTCTTTCTTAATCACCGTCACAGGCAAAACAAGACTCCATGTGGGAATAATAATCAAATTTATTACTAACAAGATCAGAGCTAAGAGTGAGAGACTAAAAGACACCTTTTACCCCCCACCCCCTCCTTCTTACATCCAACCTATTCTCCTGCAGCGGTCAAGGGAAAAGGCGAGGTGGGGGGGGAGGTGTTGCTGTGGTCAGCTGCTGTTCTCAGCCGCTGCTTGGGGAGAGGAGTCCTTCCAGCCACATTCCATGGGGTCTATCCCTCACAGGATACAGTTCCTCTCACAAACTGCTCCGGTGAGAGTCCATCCCATGGGCAGCAGCCCTTCACCCACAGCTGCCGCATGGCTCACATTCCACAGGGTGCAGTCCCTCAGGCACAGGCTGCTCCAGCGTGGGCCCCACGAGCCACGCATCCTAACAGGAGAATCCTACTCCAAGTGGGCTCCTCTCCCCACAGGCTACAGTCCCCTGCCAGGACCCAGCTCCACTTTGGGTCTCCCACGGGCTACAGCCTTCCCCAGCATCCACCTGCTCCGGCGTGGCTCCTCCACGGGCTACAGGTGGATCTCTGCACTCCTGTGGTCCTCCATGGGCTGCAGGGGCACAGCTGCTTCACCATGGTCTTCCCCATGGGCTGCAGCTGGATCTCAGCTCCGGCGCCAGGAGCATCTCCTCCCCCTCCTTCTGCACTGACCTTGGTGTCTGCGTTGTTGCTCACAGGCTCTCACCCTGCTCCTCTCCGGCAGCCATCTTCATTTCCTACTACTTTTTTTTTTTTTCTTCCTTCTTAAATATGTTATCACAGAGGCGTTCTGCCAACTACTGATTGGCCCGGCCTTGGCCAGCAGCGGGGCCCAGCCTGGGCATGGGGAAACTTCCAGTAGCTTCTTGAAGAAGCCTCTCCCTCAGCCCCCCCACTGCCACCAAAACCTGGCCACAGAAAAACCGATACAGATGCTTTAAACAATTTAAGCTTTGTTTTTATTTGATAAATCTTCATAAAAAACTCCAGCTCTTTGAACTTCTGAAGTGGTTGCCAGGAGTTTTTGTCCCACGAGTAGGTAAGGTGGCAGCCACATGACATATGTGCAGGATTTTATGAATCCTGCAAGAGGTTAGACAGTCTGTCTCACTTTTAGAGAGATGCCACAGTATTTATAAGATGGTCTGTACCAAGGGAGAATCAAACTGAAACTTGCGACTGTACATTCTGTAATAGTTTGCTTTAATTAAAATTAGACATGTTCCTAAGCAGAACTCCAGATGAAAATATACTCTTTTCAAACTTTGGGGAAAAATAGATAGTGGAGTGATACTTTTTTTTGTCTTTCCCTAGCTTCCTTTAAAAATAAAAAATCGATTGCACAAAAACTTGGTGCTGACAACTGGGGAGCTATAGACTCAAAGTTCCTTGAAAACTAAGTAGATGGACCATACTATTTCATTTTCTATGTATCTATTCCCCATGATTTATGATTCCCACAGACCAAGATCTGAAAATTCAGGCCAAAAAGCTGAAATGAAGAGCTGAGGAAGTAAACAACTTTGACATTTCAGAGCAAAACCCTTTCAAGCTCAGTTATCCCTGTTGTTAAGGAAGCTAGTGATGTAAGGGAATCTTTTGGAATGAAAGAACAAACAAAAACGTACCTTTTAGGAGGACCATGAAGCTGTTGATTTTTTTGAGAAATATATTTGATATCTTAGCTCTGTTCTTTCTTGGCTCAGCAGAGATCTGCAAAGCTATTAAATGGAGAAAGAGAAATAAAAAACTGGAAAGCCACCCCAAAAACTACACCCCGAAGCAAAACAAACAAATCTCAAACCAAAAGCAAACTTTCCCAAATTTCACAGGACATCACAGTTGTTAACTTCCATCTGATTGTGGTTGACTCCTTCTCTGCATGTCTTTGGCTAGCAGTGCTTCAAGTCAGACGAAATGCTGTCTTATTCAAATACTGTGAAATAGATGAAAGTATCTGAATGAGAAGGGCTGTGTTTTGTCATCTAGCCTCTCCATTCATACTGTTTAGATTTCTACACACTTTGGAGTCCTCATTGTTTAGGCTAACCATAGACCACATCCTTTAAATAAGTAGCAATATCCATTTCACAAGTTCCTTCACAACTTAACAGTCAAGTGCCATTACCTATTTAACAAGTAAGTTAATTGAGATGTCGCACTCAGCACAATCCCCTTGTAAATTCAATTAATCCCTCACAACTGACTCAGACTTGCTGTCCTTCAAATACTTGCATAGAGATTTAGAAAAGGTAGTATGTTTAAAGATGAGATGAAAGAGAGGAAGAGATGTCTCTGGATTTAGCTGGACTTTGTGAAATTGCCATTATACTGGAAAATTTTATGCATTGCATTGTATAGGATACACTGTTAGCCTGAGCATCTGGGTATCTCATTCTTGTGCATACAGTTTGCAATTGTCAGTTGTAGCTAATGACAGTGTTATCTTACGGATATATGTTGTAGCTAATGACAGTGGTATCATATAGATATTTGTACAAAGCCTTGAGATACAAAATATAATTTCAGAGTTTATTAATTATTAATACTAGATTAGGAGTGCTCTGGTTGATCCGATTTTGTGGGGCTTTATGGCATCTTATTTTTAAGGCAGTCTGGAAGATATAAACTCTGTACCCCACATGTAACATATTCTGTCTTGTTGGTTGGTACTAAATAAAGAGAAAAGTCTTGCTAGCATAGAGAATCAGCTCTTTTCAGTTTCACTATTTTGTGGTACAAGCTAGGCTGGTGAGGTGACCTAGAGCAGGAAGTCAGGACTTTCTGAGTGAGTACCAGCATATTTTTGCATTTGTTTCCTTCAGCCTTCTATTCTCTTTCAAATGGATCAAATTCCCTTTCTTTGGCTCTTTAGCTTCATCCATTAATACACCCCCAAAGAGTATTTTGTTAAAGGAAGTAAAATGCTTTGAAGACAACGCAAAGTTCTTTTTAGGTTTATAGGAAATAGTTTGTTTAGGTAAAGTGATTATTTATTGAGTTAGCACTCATAAAAGGCAAATCCGGGTAGATACCAGAAAAATGCTTTAGATAATTTCTAATTAGTTTGATCTCGGTATTTTGTAGTATTTTATGATGTCTTAATGGCATCACCTAGGATTCTCTGGACACAATAATGTTTTGAACTGTGGTCTGTGATAAATTTTAAGGGAGTGCTTTTCAAATTCCCATAGTAAGAAGCTCTGTTGAGAATGTTCTTATGTTCAGGTTGTTGTTCTGGGTAACATAATAAAAATGGCTATACAAATCTTACAGCTATTAGAAAGACTGGGGAAAGAGATTATGATTTTTCTAAACCTAAATCCTACAATGAACAAATGTTTCCATTTAATCTTTCCCACTTACTATATTTTGAAAATTAAAAAATTGTTTGCCGCGTGATGCTTAGAAATATTTTCTTAGATTATGTTCTGTTTGCTAAGAATCATTTCTTTCTCCAAATATCACTCCTTTTAAGAACCCTAAGAAGAATTCCTGGATTTCTAAGATTTTGAAAAGAATAAAACTACATTGAAAAACTCAAAGGCTTCTGTGTCCAATAACAACTAACTCACTTTCATTATAAGCAGATAAATATCAACTATGAAAATGTCAACTGCCACAACTTCAAGAATTAAAATACTGTATAATTTTCATGTGTCCATTACATGAACATGCTGTCAGCATCTGAGGGAATCAAGAAAGCTTCAGGATATTTTGAGATCTGATGGCCAAGGAAGGCTAGTTACTCTTCTGAGATGGCTTACTAAGAACAACGCTGGAATAGCACAATAGACTATTTAGACACCAAACTGATGCTATCAATGATTTTTCATTACTCCACACTCTACACGCCTCTTTTGGAACCAATGCTGACCACACAGCTTAGTATAATTGAGAGGCTGAGCTCTATTTTCATTTGATATTTCCCCCGCTGTTTCAATGGTAATAATCACATACATTAGGAGAAGATAATAATACAAAATCCATATTACTCTCAAAAACCATCTTTTGATGTCTAAATCCATTGTACTGTTTGGGACCTAGTTAGCTAATTATTAAAACAATATCTAAAAATAATCAACTTCCAGAAAAATTGGCAGGCCAAATTCAGTTCCCATTCATCCCCAGACAACATCAGTGCATTGTAGCGTATGAGGGAGGATTATACAAAACAGTGTCAAATTATCACTTTTCAATAGTGGGTAATTCATGTGTCGGTTGTAGGAAATAGCCTAATGGTTTTACAGCCAGCCATTACACTCTTCACCCTCTCTTTATGTTGTCCCTTACCTGTCAGATTCAAGCACAGTATTTGGTATAGGTGGATGCAGGTATCCTTGCAAGACTCCTTTCTTCTCTCATTGCAGATAGGATCTGGCAAAGGAGTACCACATTATTTTAACACAAAGACAACTGTCATATTATTTCCCCAGTGCCCAATCACCCTGCAGGGGACAACTTCATCTATATTGTACCTGCTTAACATTCTTCATTAACTCTGTCAATTACCAGCTACCTCAGCACCTTTTCTGTTGGCATTACACAATTTATATTCTTTGCATATCCCAAACAGTATCACAGTTCCTACTGCTTTATAATGCAAGTAAGGAGATATGAATCTTAAAAATGTGTATTAGAACAATTAAAATAGATTTTCAAGATGATTTATGACTTCTTTTTCAATGATGTTCAGTACCTTCTACTATTTTTGAATCTTAAATGTAAGGGAGAGTTCCCTCTAAAATGCAGACATATGTCTATTAGAGGGGACTATATTTTTTTTTGACAAAGACTTTCCATTGAAGTTCTCACTGCCAGGTACTTTTCTATTTCAACATACCCTTTTAAGATAATCTTCAAAGTTAAATAAACAGAGACTTGAGTTAGTCACCTCACTGAAGCTTGCTAGGCTAGGAGCTAAGGAGCAGGTTTACCCTGGGATCTTTTGACAAGCATTGGAGACTTGCCCTTCCATACAGAAATTCAGCCTACCTGAGCCAAACTATACCCACTGACGGTGTGAGACTGCTCCTCACCCCACAGCCTCAGTTAAATGGCTTTTCATTAAATGTGCCACTTAGAATATCCTTGTGAGAAAAAGGACTTTTGGTTTTATGGAGACAGCTCAAGAGGGGGCAACTTCAAGTGGCTGCAATGGCCAGCAGAAAGATGGGCTTAGATGAGAAGCTGAAATTTGGGGGTGGGAGCAAGAGGACATTAAGTTTGGGTTTCTAAACCTAAGAACAAATACAGGACAGGAGGAAGGAAGGGGACTTGAGGGTTCCAGGGCAGCAAAAGTGTGAGGAGGCTTCAGGGATAGAAAGTGTAGAACTAGAAAGAACATCTAGTGAGCTAGTACTTGTAGTGTACGTAGTTGTCTACTTGAATACTAAGCTCTGCATAAACTAATCAACTTCAGTGCATGAGCTCAGATCACCACAGAAAGAAACTTTGAGGGGGGGCAATGATGGGTACAAACGGCGCCACTAAAAACTGTGCACAATTCCACAATTCCCCACCACTTTTGTGGGGAAAGAACAGAATTATAGGTTTGCTCCCCGTTTCCCTCCCTGGTCCTCCTCAATCTCTTTCTCTCCCTCCCTTTTTTTCTTTTCCCCTGCCTAGCATATGTCAGGTTTCTTCAAAGGACACTTTTGAAACTAGAAAACCTGTATTTTCATGGAAAAAAATCAAACAGTAAATGACCTAATGTCTGTTACAAAGACACCTGATTAAAGAAAATTCAACATACAGTTTAGAACAGACTAGCATCAAACGTTCTGAAAGGGAACAGATGAACCAAGAAAATTGAAAGTCAATGGAAATCATAAATACCTCCTGATTACATGGAGTTTTCCCAGTCCTTTTTCAAAAGGAGCAAGGAACATCTGATCTCTTTGCTCTTGCTCTAATTAGGTTGAAAGGCAAATCCTTCAGAAAAGGGAGGCATGGCATGACGTTACCCATTGCAGTTGTGGAGTCTGTCGTGAAGTTGCAGGTTTCTGTATGCTTCAGCTTTCCAAATTAATATTTCTTCCAACTGATTATTTTTGTTGCTTCTCCTTTTCTCTTTGTGTTTTCTTTTTTTTTTTTCTACCTGCATCTGTATGCTTCCTCCACCAGTAGCTGCTGCATACTTCTGCAGGTATTGATCAGGGTAGTCCCTCTGATCAGCTGGAGAAAAAATTACATAACCTGTCATCTCTTCCCATGCTATGGCATTGTAAAATATGAGGTTTCAGTACATCAATTAGCTTTAAAATACCATAACTGCCTATTAAGAAACAGCAGATACCTATTGCCATATGCTGTATTTGTATCTTCGCTATCCTTCAAGACACCTCTGGGGCATTACAGCATTCCAAGTACAATTAGAATGTGTGTATAGTCTATAGACTCGTAAGAAAGAAGGGTCTCCATAGAAAGGATTGTCTCTGCAATAAATTAACAGTTTTTTAACACTTCCTTACTTGATACTTAATGCTGTCTCGGCTAAGATTCCTTTTAATATTAGTAGGAAAACCAGTCAGAGCAAACTCTCTAATTTCAGTGAAAACAAAAACTTGTGATCCTCTGATGTGCCCATAATTTTAATTTTTGGATTAATGCAGGGAGGGGCTTAGGGAGTTACAATACAGCCAACTACTTCCAGGTCTGTAAAGGCTGTTTTTTCATAACCAGGTGCAGTTTTCTTTTTTTTATTTTTTTTTTCCCTCCCCTTAAATAAAAATGAACACAGTGCAAACACTGGCCGACTCCTATTTAATCTGTCAGCACATTCTTTACATCTGTGCATAAACATTATTATCAGAGGGTTACTGCAAAAATTATCAGAGTCCTCAAAATGTATACTCTGTAGTCTCCATTGGAATAAAACTTCAATGTGTTAATGTGAAAACAAGCTCTAGAAGGAAAAAAAGATAGGCTTTTCACTTTCACACAAGGTTAGCCTAGAAGGTTCGCTATTATGTGTATGCATGGGTAAGGATTTTGGACTTAGTATGGTATGCCTCTGCCATATAGTTGGCCTCAATAACATCCTATTGTGTCCATTTAAAATATTAACCATTGATGAAAACACATGGTCTGAGGGAGAATGATACAGGACATAACATATTTTCACAGATTTTAAAAAACTACCTCTTAGAATGGAACTTCTAGCTAAGTATTGGTGTGTCTGTATGTAGGAAAAAAACACAGTCATATTTTTCATGTTTATAGGGATGACCTTTTATGTTATAGTACAATGCTTTGAAGCACAGTTATCTTAATTGCTTTATATGCCTATTGAGATCATTCTGCATGTCACTTTGTTATATATAGCACCGAGTCACATATGTTTGGTCAATGAATCTTTTGGTGCCTTGATATTTATGCTAAACTCTGTGCAGGAGATCTGGAAACTGTGTTCTGGGTTTTACTGTTGGTGTTTTCTTGTTGGGTTTTTTTACTTTCACTCTAGCGATATACCTAATGAGGTGACAGGAAGAATTAAAAATGACAGACTGTTTTGGCTGCAGTGGGGCTGTCTGAATTATATTTTTGTACAATACAGCTCAATAAACCCAGCTTGTGGAAAACCCTATGACTGTGATTCATTGCTGCAGCAAGGAGGTTTAAGAAAGAGCAGGCAGTATTGAGGGGGCACTGGTGTCACCCCATGAAACTGGCAACTCTGGGGACGCACAGGGCTATTCAGGCCATGAAGTGCTGCTCCCAAAAACATCTAATTAAAAGTTGTGAGGGTTGTCTAATGCAGATATATTTCTGTCCAAATGCTTTGCGAAACAGTAGCTTCCAGTCCACAATGCTTGTGAAGTGTGATGGTGTCTACTGTGGACAGCCCCTCCGAGCCTGGAGGCAATGGAAACACAGTGGTGTAAAACAGCTGCCACGGGGATTTGAGGCAGCCTCTGTCTCGTGGCAATAAATGTCTCAGTATCCACGTGCCATTTTGATGCCATGTGTCTGATGGAAACAATAAAAGGTATCAGAAGAGATTCCTCAGGACAGAATGGTTAACTACAGGTGTTACACTGATAGCCGGTGTAATTAAGAAAAAAGATCTGTCATTTCACAGACTGTGCAGAATAAATTCCAGATATCCGTGCATAATCTTTCAAAGTGTCTTTATCTCCAGAGCCAGCAAGGATGACCACAGAATATCCTGAACTCAATTATGTACTTTCTGATTATCATATTTTTATTTCTCAAGACACAGGGCTAATAAGAAAGATCAAAAAATGCTTGAACCATAGTACTAGTACAAGAACGAGTTATTCTTACAACAAGCTCCCAGGTCT
This sequence comes from Serilophus lunatus, assembly GCA_013399895.1. NCBI lineage: Eukaryota > Metazoa > Chordata > Aves > Passeriformes > Eurylaimidae > Serilophus > Serilophus lunatus. Next base: position 919,592 of record VXBA01005923.1, read on the forward strand.
TGACAATGTAAGCTGTTCTCTGTTTGCTTTGATTCCTCTTGGGGAGTGGAAATGAGGGACTAGAGAATTTAAAGTGACTTTGTACCGTGGAATCCATACATGCTTTTGAGACCTACATTTGACACTGTCTTTGAGGTGGTTTGTTTCTTCTCTTTTCTTTTTATTTTTGGAGTTGAAGTGGTGTTGGTTTAGTGGTTATTTTTTTATTTCTTTTTTTTCCATCCAGACAGAAAATTGCAGAGGAATTTCAGCCTATCACCATCAGGGTGTTTCTGTTCAGTTCTTTGGATCAGAAGAACTTAGTCAGATAAGAGTCTGCAGGAAGGATGAATTCTGAAAGACAGTATCCACATCAGAAATTTACTTTAAGAGAAAAAGGAATGTTGCCAATAAAATGAGCAAGAAGAAGGGGAGGGCAAAGAGATGGATTCCTCTGCAGTAGGAAATAAAACAATTTTCTATTTTCCAAATGATTATTTGAAAAAGGATTCAGGGGGTACCTGTTTTTATTCTCCTTACAGTTCCTCATGTTCAAGGGGCAGTACACACATGGATGTTAAGGAAAAACCATGTTGTTACCCATAGATGATGTTCTGCATATACAGTTTCCTACAGGGTCGAAAGCAGCTTGAGCCTGAAGGTCTCTGTTTTTTGACTAGGCACAAAGAAAGCTTCTGTGGCCTGTTTTCTTGAGATACTGAGCAGCCATAAATTCAGAAGAAGTCAGGGGAGCCTTATGTACTAATGCTGTGTTTTCAGAGAGTTCTTCATTCTCCAACTGGCTCACCAAGGGATCTGCCATGGAGCTGTCAAGTTTTCCACCCTCCCCACCAGGAGTAAAGTGCTGCCTGTGTCAGCCAAAGGAAGGGGACAATTAAAAGTAAAAACTCTGCAATGAGAAAGGTAGCCTTCCTCCCATCAGGATCTGGATGAAACAGAGTGAGAGTAATTTCATTTGAATCTTATCTGTAGGCTGGCAATTGATCTCACTAGTTATTTGGGTCTCAGACAAGCTTGCCAATTCTGAATAGTAAAAACAAAGATGGAAAAATACTGCAAGTAATCATGCAAAGTAGAATTCTGAGGGTAGCTTCAAGAGAACAAAACAAAACTGTTTTCACTGAGATCAATCATGTTAGTTTCTGTCCTTTTTTTTTTTTTCTGTCCTAATTATCAGTGCCAAGCAGGAATCACAGATTAAACACTATTGAAGCTATTTTTAAACTTAGCTTATTGAAACCTGTTCTCTTCAATGAATCTGCTCAGAACAAACGTAGCTTTTAGATTCTCCACTATATTGCTCATAGTATCGTGAAAGGAAAGGAGCAGATGCAAATAATTCCTCCGGAGACCAAGATCATTGCAAGGAGTCTCACATGCACACATAAATTAGTGAAAAATTTGAAGGTGGGGTGGAGGGGATCTGTTTCTTGATTTTGCAAAAAATTTGCTGCTCAGCGTCTTTCCCAAAACTCTCTGGATTCGGAAGTCCTTTTCTCACTGTGAGGGGATGAAAGGCTAAAGACTCCTTCTGTCTAATGTCATTTGAATCTGAGTATAGTTTTAGGAAATTACATACCTGGGCATTTCAAGTTTTCTCAAGAAAATACTGTATCAGGGTGAGGAGGGATTTTAGATCATGCCTCCTGGCAAGGTGGCATCCCAACTAAAATTTCTCATGACAGCTGACCATGGTTTGTCTGTCAGGCAGCTTGTGTGGGAAGGAGAAGTAGAAGAATCTGAAGAAGAGGGACATATTCTTTCAAGGTCATTTGCTTTAGTCTTAATTTAGCCAACTCTAGATTTAATAACAAGGGTATAAAAAAAGAGAGAAGAGAAAGACAGGCAGAGAAAAAAATGTGCTGAGACATGTTGGGGTTAGGTGGATGATGACAATTAGACCAGATCCAAAATAGAAAGCAAGCATAGGAAGTCGTGAAGTGGTACAAAATTGGATACAAGAAGAGCAGATAGAAAACATCTGAACGACAAGAAATACTGTGTTTGTATGCCGTTCTATGTGTGTGTATATATTTAATCTCATCTATAAAATGTCCACATTTTGCAAGGACACACTTTTAAGAAGCTACAGTAAACTAAAAGCTAATCTCCATTTGTGATTGTGCTCTAAAGGAGTAAGTTTGTCTCTGTTAGTTGTTATGATACACAAATAAAAGTGAATTTGTGGAGTGAACTGGTGTGTGTTAATGACCCACTGACAGCATTAAACACACTTCAGTCAGATCTGCCAGGAAAAGCTCTGTGGGCTGAATGAACATTCCAGCTGAAGTGCACAGTAAGTTCTTACAGGGTGCATCTCCTTTTTAAAATTCTTATGAAACAAGCTGGTTTGAGTGATCCAGGTCTGTTAAACATGGTAAACCAGCGAGTCACAGTAAGTGGGAATGGCAAGACTCAAATGGCAAAGTAGACTTTCTGCAAGAAGTTAAATAAACATTCTGTATCCTTTCAAAGGTACTGCCTGTATAGCTGTCAGAAAACCCCATACCTTAGGGTTTTGTACAAAGCTACTTTATGTCACATCTTGAAACTAACTCAAGATCTACATTATGCTTGTGTAGCAAACCAAGACTCAAAAAGGTTTGTGCATTATTAATGAGATAGTGGAAATGCTCTAGAATCAGCTTTCATCTAAATAAAGGTGATGATGTTTATCTATACCCTTTGTATTCATTGTTGTCTTGAGTGCACAGTGCTTCCTGCTGGTACGTATGTTATTGATTTGCTGACTAATCTCTTTACCTGATCAGTATTGATCGTAACTCTCAGTCTATAACCTTTAGACACAGTGATATTGTGGCTAAATAAAACACAGATGCAAAATAATTAACAAGGTCTGATACTGGTAATTCCTTTCCAGCAAATAGTTCAAGCAAGTCTTATATTTGACAACTAGAAACAGTATTTTTAGAGTCAAGTGTAAATAGAATATGAATATACAATTTTTAGTTCCTTAATAGAAATTACTCAAGAAGAAATAGCAAGTTACTTTGGGGAAATCAACAGCTTCTTCAATGGGATTGCTTCTGTCGCTGCGTGGACACAGTCTTGTTTGATGTCCCCCTACCATTTGTCTTGCATGGAGTCTTTTATCTAAATCCAAAGCAATGCAGTCATCACTGCTGCAATTCAATAATGGCTCCACAGGAGATGTCATCCACAGTTTGCTATTCATCTTGTAAAGCCTTTGAGTTTTCAAAGTATCCACTAAAGGTGGTATTTCAATGCCGTGGACAGATCACTTTAAGTTCTTTTGTATTTTCAGAACAGGTTTAAAATGAGGATGAGCAGATATTGAAATGCCCAACTTATTGTACCGAGGTGCCAAAGGAGATGATGAAAATGTCAAAAGGTAATTGGATAATCACACCCACCTTCCAGATGAAAATGAGTGACTTTGTGGGCTTGAATGACACTTTGACTCAATACTGGCATTGCCTGTGGTGAATGAGCTGCCTGGAACAAAGGGGAAAAAAAGACAAAGATGGAAAAAAATTTTTGAATTAACCACTAGCAGCCCCAGGAAGTGAAAAATTGCTATGTGATAACAACATGAAGTATAAAGCAAGAGAGAATTTATATCATTTATACTCAAGTATAAGATGCCCTTTATTCTATTTGTTACAAATTTAGAAAGCAGGGGTCATTTTGGACTTGAAAGTTAGTGTCAATCCTGAAGGAACTCACATTTATCATGAGTCAAGAGCCTGGTAGGCACCTGGACTTAGAGCAAGTTTCTGGGGTTTGTGGAGTTGGTTTTGGGTTTGCTTGGGATTTGCTTTCAGATACCATTTTACCTGGCCCAGTTTGAGCATTTATTTTAGCCGTGAGACTTTTCCTTGTGTGTTTTCAGCAAAAGTATAGCCATTTTCTGGCAGTAATCTGGAATAATTTGGTACAGAAAAAGAGATTAAATGTATTCTTTAAGAGTGAGAGTTAGCTTGGGTAAGAAAACAGTATTCCTATCTGAGCTCAGGTTTAGCTAGGATGCTAAATTTATTTTTATCTTTTTCTTACTGTAAGTACCAGCATTTGCTTAGTTTACTCTAAAGGATTGGAGTTCTAACTGAAGAAAATAGCCTCTGTGGGAATAACTCACATTGAAAGTATTCTGTCAGAATCAATGCCACTTCCATCAAGATGAAATCCATACGTATTGAAAGGCAAAGAAAAATATTTCACTTCTTAAGATTTTCTGAATCCAAGCTATGAATTTGTGCCTTCCTTTCGGGACTCTTTGGCACAACTGCAATATGTGCCTTTCCCTGTTGCACTTCTGGGGACAAGTAACATAAATCCCTTACTGTGTGGTTTCCTGGAATATGTGTTAACGTTCAGTGGTCCGAGAGAGTATGGAAACACAGTCATACAGAACAGTTTGCCTTGTCCCACAAGTACCCTGAGGGACAGAGAAGTACAGATGGATGACTTGGAGGCAGTGTCTGAGCTACTGACCAGTTCTGCCCTTGACAGTCCTAATGCTGCCACGGAAACCTGCACGCCGGTGCCAGCGTCCTGTATTGATCTGCAGAGGTCCTGGGAGGCTTCGTAGATGCAGATCAGAGTGAGGAGGATTTCTTCCCACAGCCAAAATACAGCCTTGCTGTGTGCCTCTGTATTTTGCTGTCTTTCTTCCTTCTCTGCGCTAAATCGTATCAATTTCCCTGCCCAGAGCTCATCACAGCGGCAAAACCATGACTCACCTGGTAGTTTCTGAGACAGCGAGACATTCCCCTTTAATCTCTTCATTCTCTTCAGCCTATTTTTAAATGCTTGGACGCTGTTCCTAAGTGCTGGTATTGAACAAAATGTAAATATAGTTCAACCTCTGGTTTTAACCTTGGCCTTGATCCTACTTTTATTCTAGTTAAATGTAATAATAAACAAAGCTAACATAGAGATTTATATTCTTCTTTAAAAAAGATGTTTATAATTCTTTAAAATACATGAGTCAGCTAAGCATTTAAAAGTAAAATATAGATATAAAATTATTCAGATGGGCTGATATAATATAGAATTTAAATTGAGCATATTTTAGCAGCACTGGGAAACCTTACCCCAGAGCTAATAATGTAATAGATCTATCTCACCAACAACTTGGAACTTGCAACAGAGTTTTATCCACAAAGGAGAGTTCTCTGGCCTACTTTATTAAATACCTTAGAGGACTTTGCCTGTAAGATTACATTTGAACAATGCAATTTATTAAAATCCCTGTTCTTATTTTTCCTGTTGAAATTTTAGCCATTTTCTATGAAAAAAAGTATAAACTAATCCAACAGGCTAAATAAACATAATTCAACAAATGTTTCATCAAACAGGTATACAGGGAAAACATCCTAGAGTTTATTTTTCTCCAACGCTCGTATACTTGATGTGTCTGCCTCTTTTGCTGTGGTGCTCAGGCAAGATGTGGTCCTGGTTGGGAGTATTTTTTCTAATCGGAAGCAGAACTGAGAATATAGCTGAAAATTATTCATTAAACACAGTCCCAACAAGTAAAAACAAAGGAAGTTAAAACACTGTTGTTATTTCTTGTAAATGGAGAAAAAGTTCAACTTTGTTTAACGAATCTTAGTGCACCAAGTGCGATCACAAATCATTGTAAAAGGACACAATTACATCATCCTTTAGTTCACTTGAGAGGGACATGGACATTTTGGTAACTATTATTTAGAAATAGTTTACATTAACACATCACTGCTGGAGGTGTAAGTATTTAAACCTATTCACCAAATAGGATTTTACATGAGTAAAAATAACATCGATATACTGATGCTAATTTATAGGTATATCTAAGGTTTCTACTTAGATTCAGTTATATATTCCAGCATTTACCTTGGAGTTTTTTTGTAATTCTGTTTGATCTGAGAATTTAAGTTCATTCCACTTAGTGGGAGATGTTAGATATTCAACAATAATAATTACTATTTTAAAATTAGGCCATTTATGTAAGTAGTAGGTTGCAGAGCTGGTAATTAATGCTAGGCAGCCATTTTTGCAAAGGTGTGTAAAGAATATAATAAAATCACTTTATTTCCCTTCTCTGATGCTGCCTCCCTGCCAAGTTCATAAGTAGCAAATTGACATACGTGAGAAATGTACAAGTCTATCCTGGAGAATAAAAGGAGGAAATTCATACAACTTATTAGGCAATGCCAAAATCCAGATGCAAATAACTAAACCATTACAACAAAAATATCTAATTAACTTGTAACTCATTCCCTGTATAAGGAGAGGTGCTAATGCGGTAAAGGACTCTACCATGAAAAAGAAATGAAACAGATGAAACTTCTATGAACCTATGGTCAAAGGCAATTCAATCTAGAAAGAGAAAGGAAGGTATTTGACCTGACATTAATAACATTCATTTACTAGTAGCTGATGGGAAAAAAAATCACAAAGTAAAGCACAGTATCTAGGAACTCAAGACATGAAGGAATGATTGAAGATAAGGGGGTGTGTTTGCGTGCATGTGTGTAGGCAGCTGGTTCAGAGAGAGAGAGAATTAATTACAAAGACAGACATACAGCCAAAAAGCAAATGTGACTTACATAAATGTCTATACCAAAGAAAGCCAGGGAAGAATACTTAACTTGGAAATAATTAAAAAAAATGTTAGAATTCCTTGTACATATTAGAATCATACCCTCATGTAGGTTAGAGATGATCTCTAAGATCATCAAGTGTAACCATTTACCCAGCACTGCCATGTCCATGACTAAATAATGTCCCTCAGCGTCACATCTATACATCTTTTAAATACTTCCCAGGACGGTGACTCCACCACTTCCCCGGGCAGCCTGTTCCAACGCCTGATAAACCTTTAGGTGATGAAAATTTTCCTAACATCCAATCTAAACCTCCCCTGATGCAACTTGAGACCAACTCACCTCTTATCACCTGTTAGCTGGGAAAAGAGACCAACCCTCACCTGGCTACAGCCTCCTTTTAGGTAGTTGTAGGGAGTGATAAGGTCCCCACTGAGCCTCCCTTTCTCCAGGCTAAACAACACCAGCTCCCTCAGCTGCTCCTCACAGGGCTTGTGCTTCAGATCCTTCACCTTCTTTTTTTTCCTTTTTTTTTTTTTTCTTTTTTCTTCTTCTTTGGACAGGCTCAATTAAATAATCATTAGATGATAAACATGGTTTTATAGAACATAAGATTACAAAACTTTATAGGCAAAAAATATAAAATAAGAAACTGTTGGGGAGGTAGAGAATTAAAAGACAAAATGTAAGGATTTTTTACTCTGACTAGGAAACTCTTCCTAGTCTGGCCAGGGCTAGACAGTCTGAAAGAAAAAGGTCATCAAGGACAGACTGAGATGTGCATAGGTTTGTTAGAGGTGTTTAACTAAAACCTTGAAGAGGGTCGTTGATGTGACCTCTCCCATGACCAAGGGCTGCTGTGATGTTCGCAAAGGAGGAACCTGGCCTCTGGGGGGGAAGGGACTGCCAAGGAAATGTCATGGGCAGCTGCTTCAGCCTAAGAAAGAATGAAATGGTCTGGGGGTTTTTGAAGGAAAAAATGTGCACTTAGTGGGAGGTAACTCAGAAGATTTCACAGGCAAAACCTTAAAACAAAAGGAAGGTATTTACGACAGAACAAGAGGACACAGTCTCAAGCTGCACCAGGGGAAGTTTAGGCTGGATGTTAGGAACAATTTTTTCACAGAAAGAGTGATTTCTCATTGGAATGGGCTACCCAGGGAGGTGGTGGAGTCACCACTCCTGAATATGTTTAAGAAGAGACTGGATGAGGTACTTAGTGCCATGGTTTAGTGGATGGAATGTTAGGTAACAGGTTGGACTCAATGATCATAGTGGTGTTTTCCAATCTTGTTAATTCTGTGATTCTGTGATGACACTGAAAATAATTTGGACACCTTACGTTGTTTGAAATCAAATTAATATTTGTTTACATAGTTTAGCAGAGGAAAATCTTTAGTGTTATTTGGAGTACTTAAAAGTTTCAGTGTTTTTTCCTCAAGAACTCAGCAGTTCTTTCCGCAGTAGCTAGTGTGGGGCTATGTTTTGGATTTGTGCTGAAAACAGTGTTGACAGGGATGTTTTAGCTGTTGCTGAACAGTGTTTACACAGAGTCAAGGTCTTTTGTGCTCCCACCTCACCTGAGGTATCTTCAGGTCCACAAGGAGTTGGGAGGGGACACAGATGACCCCAACTGACCTAAGAGATATTCCATAACTTGTGGCATCATTCTCATATAAAATTGTGTGAAGAGGCAAGAACAAGGGGACGTTCAGAGTGGTGATGTTTGTCTTCCCAAGTCATCATTATGTGTGATGGAGCCCTGGTTTCCTGGGGATGGCTCAACATTTGCCTGTTGATGGAGAGTGGTGAGTGAATTTCTTGTTTTTCTGTGCTCAATGTGTGGCTATTGCTTTACCTGTTTAATTGTTTTTATCTCAGCCTATGAGTTTTCTCACTTCTATTCTTCTGATTCTCTCCACCCTTCTCACCAGGGGGAGGAGTGAGAGGCTGTGCGGAGCTTGGTTACCAGCTGGGATTAAACCATGACAACATTACGATGAAAAGTATTTTTAAAATTATGTGATTTATATATTTTCTTATTGAGAATGTAGGTTTAGCATGGGGGCAAATGACAAAGATATATAGCACTCTATAAAAAACAGAGCCAAAGCAAACAGCAACAAAAACTTCCACTCTGTAGCTAGGCTACAGTATTTTATATATTTATATTTTGGTAACACTGAAATATAAAGCAAATATCCAAAATTATAGATTTGGCTGAGTGGTGTTTTTTTGGTTGGGTTTTTTTTGGTTGTTTTGTTTATTATTTTTGTGACTCATTAATGCATTTATACATTAAAAGGTTTAAAATGTGTTTTAACACAAGCTAGTTTGCACCAGAGTAATCCATCCTGTTTAGGCGCAGAACTGAGCTATAAGGCTGTTCCCATACCAATCAGTTTTGTGACCTTGCTGGGGGTCTGTCAAAGAAACAAACACTCCAGCTGAGAGGGTGCAAAGCGGATGCAGCAGGCAATGAGCTGTAGTAACAGCTCTGAGGCCAGACACAGCATCCCATGTGTCTCCTTTGCAGTAACAAAAAACACACATCCCAACAGAAGACAAAGGATGAGCAAGAATAATGCCCTCATCAATACTGTCTTTACAAATTTTGGGTTAGGTGACTAAATATGTTTCCTTCTTACATTTATGCTTTCTAAAGTAAATGACTTCCTTATTTATTTGGTTGGTGGAGTTATATAATTTAAAACGGAAGCGACAGTGTTTTAAAATAAAATCTCAGTGTAATGACATGGGATAGTTTCATAGCCTGTAGTTTAACATGAAAGCTTGTATGTACTCATACACATATAAGATCAAAGTACATGGAGACATAATTAGTATGTAGCCATGTTTTACTCTACCTTTCTCCTCTCTGCACATTGCCCAAACCAGGGACAATCCTTGTCTCTCTCAGAAATGAAACTCAGGTTTCATATTCTCATAGGTGCCACAACTAGAATGCACATTTTGCTTTTGGCACTACTTCTGTGCACAAGGGCCTAACGAAATAACTGTGGTTCCTGAAGTCAATAGCACCATCAGGCCCTGAGGTGACTCATTTGGTCTGTCCTTTCTCTGTATATTTTTTTGTACCACTGGCAGAAAAACACAGCTGTCCCTCTTGCTCTCAGCGCCATATGCAAAAAGTCAGACACATGCAATATTTTGTGTATTGGAGGAAGAGCTAGGACTGCAGCTAGGAAGAGTGTGTTTTAACTCAGACACAGGACAAAAGCAGTCCCTTTGTAAACTACATTCCTCCACTACAGTGTTTTTGCTGCTTGACTTGTTCCTGGATCATGTTTCCTTTCAACTTACGGCTGCTTGCCAGAAGCAAGTTGCAGGACTTTACCATTGGTTTCTGAAACTACACACAGGCCAAGCAAAACATTTACAAAATACAAATGAATTCCATTGTATGGATATACGGTATTCATCTCATTGTCTGACACACGCCATTTTCAGACACTGGAAAACAGACATAAAATAAACCCATTTTGGCTGGGGGGGGGGTGATCTGATGTTACACCTTCAGATACTGATAAACCATGGGAGTGCAAAAATGCTTTGTTTGTGAAATAGCACTCGATTCATAAAACACAGGTATAATCTAAAGGTTTTTGTGATGCACAATGCTGCAGAAGCAGAAAACCCCCAGGAGTTACGGTTTTTCTAACAAATGCCATAGAGGCATGACTTCCAACCACTTCCTTGCACCCTAAATGCCTGTGACATCACTGGTGAAATGAGAAGTTTCCCACTGCTTTTGTCCAAGGCTTCCATCGTATGTACAGCTACACACATCCAGGCGGACGCTCCAGACTTATCATTGCTTATAATGCATATGCATTCCCTCTCAGCCCCAGCTGTAATATTTACACAACAGATTGGATTAGATTATTTGCAGGGAGCCTGTTATGAATACCTCTTCAGATAATTTTTGTGGAAAAACTTTTGTTTGCTGATTAGCTAGATAATAGCCTTCAGTTCAGTATTTTTGGGTGAGGTTATTCAGAGATTGAAAAAGTGTGGGGGAATTCATATACACAAGATGCCTACGTAGTGGAATATTCCTCCCACACTCTAAAGTGCCAAGGCAGAAAAGCCAGCTCCAGGGCAGAAGCTGTGCAACTGCGCTAGCACAGTGCTGAGCTTGAGACAAAAGGTCCTACTAAGGATGTTGTAAGGTAATGAATGCAGACCTTATCCATTTGGATTTAAAACATAAGTCTTTAAATAATAGAAGCCAAAGAAGAAAGTGAAAATGATAGACTTGCCCTTCAGTCGTGTTGTAAATTTTATACATGACTGAACTTGAAGTGTTCCTTGCAATTCCTTCTATTTCTTGGCAGTTGTTTTTTGCCTCTTAAAGGTCTGCTCCTAGTCTCAGGTCTCACGTTTAATTGTTTGTAATTATAATTAGAATGTAAGATCTTCATCTTCCTGTGTGTTCACAAAGCCAGGAACACCTCTGATCACAGCAAACTCGTACAAAAGGATAATTATGGTTTAAGGAAAATGGATAAAGAAAAAAACCTACTCCCAGGATGAAACCTTGTGCAGTCTTGAGTAAATGATAAACTGGGGGTTAATATCAGGGGAAATAATGTCAGATTTTAACAAGACTGGTGAAGAACAAAGAATTTAATCCAGGACTGCTATGTGTTAAAAAAATTAAATCCTGTGTTTGAGACATGTGTCCTGATTTGTAGCCTGAAATTCACCTCTGTGCAAAGGGGCCTGCCCAAAGCCTCTACAAATCTCTTATTTCAAAAGCTTACGCAAGATCCAAGCAATGTTAATTCCTTATGCATATCTCTGTGAGAAAACTATGGACCTTTGTAATTGGCTACAGTGGCAGCAGAACAGTGACATTTTTAAGACATATTTATTATTTTCTCCCCTGCAAACTCTCTCTGTAATATGAAGCAACTGGTTCAAATCAGCTTCCCTTTTCTGTCTTCTCACAGGTTGTGAAGGGGAACCCTACCGAGAATCATGTTTCCAGCATACAGAATATTAAAAAATACTTGAGGTGCTTTCTGGGAATTTATATTAGTTATCAGGCAGCTTTAGGTTATTTGATCAACTACACCTGGATTTTGTCTTGATGTGAAAATTTAAACAAATATTTTTGTCAGCAGAGTAAAATGCCTCCAGTAACAAAAGGCACGTTTGATGCACGCTTCTGACTCTTTTCTTCTATGTTCCAATTTTTTGTGTCAGATCCACACAGACAGAAGACCTGGATATCCTTTCTTCAGATTTTCAGCTAGCTGCAGTGTGTAAAATAATGCCATGCCAAGATTATCTGTACTGAAGATATGATGAAAGCTGGTTCTATAAAAAAGATATCTTAGGAAACGGCACTCTGCAAACTTTAACAGATCTACAGAATGGCCTCTGTCAAACACAATGTGCTGAGATTTTGTATCCCCTCTCATAATACTGTAACTGTCTGAGTGTTAATTTCAGTTTCTTTTCTTCTCTTTCATCAACTGAATGTCAAGATGATGTCTATATTTCATGTACATTAAGTGAATGGGGAAAGTTTCTCTGTGGATACCTTTTCTTCTTTTTAATAAATTCTTTCTCTTGCCTGAAGAGAATTAGAAGCTGGCTTTTGACCTCCATTAATTTTTTTAATTTAATAGTTCTCTGCATGCCTTAACAAATATTATTAACCATACTTTGCACTGCAACATTTCCATTTCCTCTTCCTCCAATGCTTTCTCATTTGCTGCAGCAGGTGTGCAGTAAGAACAGATTAGGAAAGGGAATAAATAGAGGAAGTCTGGGCCATACCCCCTATCTTCCCCAAATATAAGGAGTCTAAGCATGGTCTGTGTCTACCAGGCTGCTTTGTAACTAACTGCTTCTTAAAGCAAAGCTGTAATTTTGACAGCTTTCTGAAGGCAAATAGCACCACTTAAAATCCTCTGAGTTAGAAATGATCAGAAGTCTTTTCTGACGGTGGTATCCTTCATGTGCACATGTTCAGGTTGTGCTCACTTGAGTCACCTTTGTTTCTGCAGGGATCCTTCTGGAAACAGGTGAAGCCCCTTTAAGTGGCATCCTCTAAAACCTGCCTTTAATGCCGCAGTTCTTTCAGCAGATTTTCTAATTTGCCCCAAAATAAGTAACTCAGCTCCCAAGGTGGAAGAGACTAAGATTAACGCATATCCTGAAGTCAACCTGTAGTTACCACCGTGGAATGGCAGCACAAGCGACCAGACTTGGAACCTTCCTATGGGCTTTGTAAAACAAGTAGTTCATACAAGTCCAGCAGCTGTTTGTTCATTTGCTACAAAGGCAAATAATTTGTTTGCTTGTTTGTTTGCTAGAGATAGGAAAAAAGTGTCACCTACCCGGCAGTATTAGGAGGCGATCCACTCACCAGGGCTCTGGCTACGGATTTATCACGCAGGAACAACTGGCCCCTCTAGTGGGTGCAGCCGCGCACTGCAGCGCGTGTTTGTGATCACCCATCAGCAGCGCCAACTCCGAGCAACGCAAATCCAGCCATAGGTTTTTTGCAAGACCCTTAGCGTGATGACAACGTGAATCGATCTCTTCTAAAATGCCCTATTGTAAATCTTCAAAATGAAGGCCTCCGTTTTTGATGATGTCCAGAAAAGATGAAAGAAGAGAAAAAAGTCAACCCTTCGACTTACGACTTCCTTTGTGCTTCTCAAGGCACAGTGCCTATTTCAGCGCTGTCTCCTTGTCAATGCATGTTCTTTTCTCTAGGGGCTGTATGAATATTGTACAATGCCAAATACAGCTATTGACCCTAAACAAAGAACCTGGAATAATAACCAAAAAGGATATGCCCCTAGCCAGGCAAAAAGACTATTTCTTCTTGTGGTATCATTCTCATCAATGACTTTATTTTCTTTTTATTCTGCATTTTTAAAATGTTTTATGCTATTCTGCATATTTGCAAGTGCAGGATGCTGTATGACAAATTTGAACCATTTGGCAACAAGGTTGTCCTTTTCCAGTTAGTTTTCTGAGCCCCTTGGAAGCAGTCCATGGGTGGAAAATCCCCATTTACATTTTACCACATAGATTGTTTGGATTCAGATACTCAATGACTGGGAAGTAATTGAAAATACTTAATGGAATTTAACAATAATAAAAGATAATTTTGCATGAAAGTTTTTAAAAAGGTCATTGTCAGAAGGAATGAATTCAGAGTATTTTTCCATAGAAGAAAAGGAAAATACAGAAATTAATACAATGAAGTAAGGAAGTGCAAATCATGCATAGAATGCACACACCCCTTGCCTGTTTATCAAAAAGCTCTTTCATTCGGTTCCTTCCTGGAATTCCTCATTTGTTTATCTATCACCATTGACTTTGCCACATCTTTTAGTGTTTGAACTCCTGCTTTTCATTCTGTCTTCTTGCAACATCTTCTTTGGCAGTAGGTAAAGCTAGAGACACAAACACCAACAGCTAAAAACATAAAAGGTGAAAAAAAGAGGAGATACCTTTGCTCACACCAAAGAAACTTGTGTCAAAACAACATACATACTTCTGAAAAATAAAAAGTCTTGTTTTAACTGACCGGTAAAATAATCCATAGGTTTCCATGGCAGTTTTTTTGGCTGGCTCAAGAGCATATCTTGATCAGACCCTTTTGCTCTTTTGATCCTACTGGGGCTCCTTAAGGCTAATATTTTTTTAAAGATTATGAGATATGTCAAAAAAAGGCAGTGAATCTACTCTTATGACAAAACCTAGGTGTAACAAATTATTCCCTAAGATTTCGTACTAAAGGTAGTTTTGTGCCCCAGAAAACACAAAATAAAGACAGTCAATTCTCATTAATGTGTCTGTCTCATCTTTTTAACATGCAATTTGTGAACAAAATTTTGTGTTTCTCTCCATTGAACTTAGAGCAAGACACAATGAAACTGGATGCATCAGAAGCCTGCATAATGCTTAATTTTTATAGACTATTATAAACATAAAGTGATCAATTTATAATGAATTTATTCCCAAATGCATCCAGTAGATGCCTGTTACTGGAGCATCCCTTCAGGAGCAGCAGCATTTGTTCTATACACAGGAGCCTTCTGGAGGAGGAAAAGCTGGAAGAAGGCAATACTAAAGCCAGTTATTTGTCAAATTCACCTTAGAAAACCTTGGAGTTGAAAGACAATGAATATGAAATAAAAATAATGAGAATTCTCAAGTGACTTGAGTACAGAAAGGGATGTTGTTTGATAAACAGATGAGTAAATATCTTGACAGGGGAATGGCGGAAGTTTGGTGATCCAATAGGTCTGGTTCAACTCAGATTTCAGTGATCCATTTTGCTATGTCTATCCCAGATGTCTGAGAACACACAAACGCAGACATATAGAGGCAAAAGTGTCCTCTAAGAAGAAGAGCGTTATAAAAAATTAAAATTTAAATTCAAGTTTATACATTAGTCAACCATTTATATTTTCCCATTTAAATCTGCTTTTAAATTTTATTTATGTCAGAGAATATATACATGAAAGGTCCGTGATTTTCCCACTGATAATAAGGTCATGATGGTCTCCATTAAAATGTCTGTCACATACTATTTTTCTACAAATCACAACATGATAAACATGATATGTGAACAAGTGTCTTTAGAAATTTATATGGCAGTGTTATTGGCACAAAACTTCATAACAGCAGCCCTATACTGTCAGAGGAGAGAGAATCGTACCTCCCTCCTTCCCTCCATCCCTTCCTTCCTCCCTTCCTCCCTTTCCCTTTCCATTTTCTTCCCTTCCTTCACTTATTTCATTTCTTCTTACTACATGTATTTCCATATAACTTTTGTTCCTGTAGTAACACCTGCCAAACAAGAGCATTAATAATTCCATAAAATTTTGGTGCAGGGTGACTTCCCAGTACAGGTGCAGGTCTCTGATAGGGAACCCTTTAAACAAAGATCTGTAAGACTGCAACAAGCTGTATTATTTGGAAGAAAAATAGAAATAAAAAGACTGGGTTTAAAATGTTTGTCTGAAACTGGTTACATCATGGATTACAGCCAGATGATTCACTGTCTCCATTTTTGCTTCTGTGGTTCCCTCAATTGCACCAAATACCTGAAAACCACTTCATTCTGGCTTTATACACATAAAAGGGATTTTCTCTCTAAGGAATGCTTTTTTGTTTCAAGAAATCACACTAAAGCTCAATATTAGTAGTTACTGAGTCCAGTAAAATCACAGAACTGAAGAATTCAATGTCTTATCTATAAAAGATAGCTCTAAACTATAACGACTGTAGATATATATTCTGCAGCTGTTGAGAAAAGATTTGACATCAGTCCAAGATCAAATTAGAGATAACCTCAAATCTGTATCGGGAAATAAAAGAAATACAAATCCTTGAAGGGCAGGTGTAAATTGGATAAGCCCAAATCCTGTAAGACTAAGAGAATGCAAGAGATATTCACAGACAAAAGCTAAAATTTAGGGATTGTATATTTTGTGAGACAACAACACAACACGTGAGACAACATTAGTTGTGAAGATTTGAATTCAGTGTGTAGTCAAAGAGTTGATGTACTTAAAAAGGAAAAGTAAGAAGAAATTCAGCTGTAACAGTAATTCAAACTTACAATTGTAGGAATACAGAAATTAGGGGTAGGTCAAGGTACTATTGTAAATCTTGTGTGCAAATGAAACTAGTAAATCACCTGTTGTGGACAAATCAAAGTCAATGTTTGACATCACATGTACCTGCAAATTTTAGTCCTATATGTCTACAATACTGTTGCTTGTGTGTTTAGAAGAAGAAAATTCATCTATAAATTGGAACAGTAAGCTAGAGAAGCCAGTAAGATAGAAGCTTGAAACTCAGAATTAAAATAAATCAGTTTTGTTAGCCTCTAACGAATTGAAATCCTGGCAGGGTAGAAGAAATGCAAGAGTCCTGCTGTGAGACTGAGGCAGGCTCCATAGATATCTGATGAAGGTAAATACTAGTATACTAATGAACCATTTGTGCCTGAAGGACTGCTGCTGGAAAAGTTAAAGTTGTTTATTATGTTTAGCAGAAGTCTATAAATCCCACAAGGATTCTGCTGGAACCAAGAAGGGGAACTCAGCATTTTTATTCCATTCATGTATTCATAAATCCATGACTGAAACTAAAACAAATTACATATATGAAATAGACTTCATGAGCCTTTTTGCTGTTGGATGGAAGGATCAGCGGTACCTGTCTCTTGTTTTGGGCAGCTATTAGTCTACCATTCCATGCTAATGCTTATCTCAGTTCTCTGTTGGTTGAAGCATTGTTAGAAAGTGCATCCCTCCTATTATTTTCATATTTTTTCCATGTTGAAAATTGTCTCATGAATACATTCATGGACTTACTAGGCAGCTTGCGTTCTGAGATACTAGTTTAGCAATAGATACTTGGGTAGCTGAATCACCTACTACTTGCATGCTATGGTATAATAAAAATAAACTCTTCTGTCTATGGGCCTGTATGAGAAGCAGCAATCCCAAGACCTTGGTAGCATATTGTGGTGGATTGACCATGGCTAGATGCCAGATGCCCAACAAGTTGTTCTATCATCCCCCTCCTCAGCAGGATGGAGGTGAAGAAAACATCTCCATCTCATGGGTGGAGATAAAGGCAGTTTTATATAACAAAAGCAAGGTCTGAATGCAGAAGCAAAGAAAAACAAAGGATTTATTCTCTACTTCCTATCAGCAAGTGATCACAGAATCACAGAATATGCTGAGTTGGAAGGAACCCACAAGGATCATTGAGCCCAACTCTCAGCCCTGCACAGGACCATCCCCAAGCATCACATCATGTGCCTGAGAGCATTGTCCAAATTCTTCTTGAACTCTGTCAGGCTTGGGGCTGTGATCACTTCCCTGGGGAGCCTGTTTCAGTGCTCAACCACCCCTCCGGGTGAAGAATCTTTTTCTAATATCCAACCTAAACCTCCCTTGACACAACTTCAGGCCATTTCCTTGGGTTTTGTCACTGATCACCACAGAGAAGAGATCAGTGCCTGCCTCTCGTCTTCCCCTCATGAAGAAGGTGTAACTGCACTGGAATCTCCCCTCAGTCTCATCCTCTCCAGGCTGAACAAAGTGACCTCAGCCCCTCATGATATGGCTTCCCCTCAAGGCCCTTCACTATCCTCGTTGCCCTCCTTTGGATACTCTCTAAAAGCTTAATAACTTTCTTTTGTTGTGGTGCACCGAACTGCTGCTATATTCAAGGTGAGGCTGCACCAGTGCAGAGTAGATGCTCAGATACTTTCTGGGAAGTAGGATGTCAGTACACCTAACGATTGCTCTGGAAGACAAATATCATAATGACAAACACCTCTCTTGCCTTAGATTTGCTAACTGAGCAGATATCATATTTTATGGAATATCCCTTTCGTCCGTGTGGATCAGCTGTCCTGGCAATGTCTCCTGCCAAGATCTTGCCCACTTCCAGCCTGGTGAGGGGGCGTTGTTGAAGAGACAGTACTGATGTTGTGCAAGCCCTGCTCAGCAGTAGCCAAAACACTGGTGTGTTACCAACACCTTTCTAGATACTAATACACAGCACAGATCTATGACGGCTGATGTGGAAAAAATTAGCTCAATCTCAGCCAGATCTAGTACATACATACAGACATTCAAGAGGAAAATAAAGGAAAATTATTTCTGACTGATGTAGTACAGAAAATCAGTACATGTTTGCCTTTTATAATAAATACAGTCTAATAATATCCATGTTCAATTTGGCTTGACTCTCTTAATTTTGTAACACTGGTTTGAAAATTATCATTGTGTGTTCTGTGTTCTTGGATAGTGATTAATCTTGCAAGCAAAAATATCCTAAATTCTAATAGCGTTTGCCATTTATTAAAAGCCAAGGATATTACTGAAGTCCTGACATTCATGATCCTTCAGTCTTTAAATTGCTAAAAATCACTCTAATAAGATTCATGACTTACACTAGTATTACAATTATTGGTGCTAATTTTCTTTAGACCTGCTATTGACAAAGTATATGGACCAAATTAACTTCTGCAATCAGTTAAATTCTCACACTCCGTTTCTCTGAAGGTGGATGTGAACCACTGTGTAATGTAACTCATAAATGGGCACTTGTTTCATGTAGAGCTTGCGATTTAAAGCACTAGCTGACAGTTTTATACTTAGCAAAATTGTAGTACATCCCTGGATTAATTTTAACTTTTTAAAGCGACAGCAATTGAGGATTATAATTGTAGTATTGAGTATACAGAGAAAAATAGAAGCACATGTGCACAGAAACAGAACAGTTGTTCTTGAAATCTTAGATCTGCTAAATCAGTTGCCTTGAACAAAAGGTAACAGCTATAGCTAGTAAGGTGTTTTACAATCTCTTTCTCCTTCACTTAGTCCTGACTAGAGACTGGGAGAAGATATCAACTGATGTTACAGTGGAAGAAAAAGTCAGATAGAATATATGGCAAAGAACCTTCTCTTATTTTGACTCAATACAGAGCATATCCATACAAACAAAAATCTTTTTTTTTTTTAAACAAAGAATAAATGATATAAGGAACATTCCAAGGCATTTTCTTAAAGGAAAATATCTTTTTTAACTGTACACACTTCCTCCTACATTATCCTTAAGGAAGCTTATCACTTACAAGAAGGAAGCGCCTATATATAGGCATTCAAAATCTATCTTTTAATCTTCTCCTAAGCAGATATATGCTTAGGAGATGTGTTAACTACTACCAGAATATATAACACTCATGCTATACTTTTATTGATCTGGTTAACCTGTCATACACTGTTCAGTTATCTCACAATAATTTTTCCCTCAGAGGTTCTGGTCTAGCAATAGTAACAGGTTAACAAGGTTCAATTTCTTCAGATGAAGGTTATGTGCAGGATTCTTTTGTTAGGTTTCCCCTAAATTCATTAAGATATAAAATAAAAACAGAACAAAGAGTGTGCACAACCTGTTTTGCACAGCTAGCAGCGAAGGGCTGCTTAATCATAACTTTGATAGCTGCTTCTCCTGCAGCTGTGTTTCAATCTACCTTTAAACTGTTAATGCAAGAATACATATATTTGCTTTTGGCGACAGTATGAGAAATGGAACATATAAACCTGCTTTTAGCAGAGAATTTGCCACAAGGTTCTTAAGCCTTCATTGGCTATTTTGTAAGTTCAAGCACTTTGAGAACAGTGGCAGGAAAATCCCTTCAAAAGCACTTTCCTAACTCCAACCCAATTGTTTAATGCCAAAAGCAGTTCTAATCAACTTCCTTTTTTACCCACTTTTTCATACCTGAAGTCTAAAGAAAAAGAGGACAGCAGTAGAAAGAATTCATTATATACATATTAGTGTTCTGAAGTCAGGAAACAGGATTAATCATACCCAAAATACCCAGAAGAAAGTGTGTTTATAATCCCTGTACATTCTTATTAGTCACTTGAAACCAGTCCGTGGAAATCTCTAATTGGGGAAGAAATTCTATACAAAATCTTTGCCCCTGAATTGACTGAATCAGGGCTCTAGGGGAAAAACAACATGATTAGCTTTGGCAGATAGGCTCAGCTGAAAGTCTGAGCAAGAAAACAGATTCCCTTAAAGAATATTGCTGCCTGTTGGCCTAACTCAGAGCACACCTCTAGCTGTGGTATGGATATCCCTACAGAAATCAGTGAATCTTATCCAGTGTAATTTTGAGTCCAAGGAAAAGCGTTCAATTGTTTTTTGTCTTTCTGTTCCAGTGACAGTTAGAGTAATCACAGTCACTTATTAAAAACTTTCTCCTTATTTTAGCATAGACTGCACATGAGGTAGACTGCAGTGATATCTAAATCCTGACTTTTTTTTCTAGTTTATTTTTAAGAAATAACTTTTCCACATTTTTTCCCCTTTAATATGCTAGTCCTCATGTTGGTTCATGTCTTCCTCTGATCATACTGTAACTAGAAAACTTAAGAGATGAAAACTGCACCAAATGTATTTGACTGCACAGATAGACTTGGAAGATCTATCTCCATTCTCCAGCATCTTTCTATATAAATGGCCAAGCTCAGAGAGTGGTGGTGGACGGTGTCACATCCAGTTGGAGGCCGGTCACCAGTAGGGTCCCCCAGGGTTCAGTGTTGGGGCCAGTTTTGTTCCGTATCTTTATTGATGATCTGGACGAGGGGATGGAATCCATTATTAGTAAGTTTGTGGATGACACCAAGCTTGGAATGAGTGTCAATCTGTTAGAGGGAAGGAGGGGTCTGCAGAGAGATCTTGACAGGCTGGATAGATGGGCTGAGTCCAATAGCATGAGGTTTAATAAATCCAAGTGCCGGGTTTTGGCCACAACAACCTCATGAAGAGTTATAGGCTGGGGACGGTGTGGCTGGAGAATGGCCAGGCGGAGAGGGACTGGGGAGTGCTGGTTGATACGAAGCTGAACATGAGTCAGCAGTGTGCCCAGGTGGCCAAGACAGCCAATGGCATCCTGGCTGTAACAGGTTAGGAAGCTGTTTTGCCTTTTAGGTTGAGGGGAGGGGGGTTGCCTTTTAAACTTGGGGTTTTTTTCTGAGGAGGGAAACAGGCAAAGATGGTGAAGCCCCCCTCCCCAGGTGCCTGCGGGGAGCGATCCCAGGGCCGTGCCGGAGGCGAGGATTCTCCCCCAGCCGTCCGGGCGGGTTGGGCTGGCCTGGCCCGGGCTCAGCTTGCGGATGCCTGTGGGCCGGCTCAGTCCAGGGCCATGCCTGGTCGTCTGGCACCCCCGGGGCTGTGCTGGGTCTGTCCCTTGGTGCCTGAGGGGTGGCTGCCTGGCCCCGGCCCCCCAGCAGCGGCAGGATGTGGTGATGCCACCCTGCTGGGGGTGGCAGGGGTGACATGGTTTCGATGATGGGTTGGTGTTGGTTAGGTTGTTAAGTTAGGTAAAAGTTTGGACTTGATGATCTCTACGGTCTTTTCCAACCTTGTTAATTCTGTGTGTAATTCTGTGTGTTTATGTCTCTGATAGTTTCTGTAGCTTTTGTGCTCATCCCAAGAATTCTGAGACGGTAGTTGAATATCACTGAACACATCATTTGACAGTTGTGTTTGCCTGACAGAGAAGCTGCTGAAATTGCCTAAACAGCACCAACTTAAGCCCAGAGAATGCAGCACCAATCTCATCCTCCCGCTCTTCTGTTCTGCTTTTACAGTGGTGGTAAAACACATAAGAAGCTGGAGAAGCTGGAGAGGACAGCAAGGATCTCCTAGGAAGGACAGTCAAGCAACTCTACCACAAGCTAGCGGTGGAAATTCTTCAAGTAGATTAATAATGGTGAAATAAGATGTTTTTAAATAATCCTGCTGGGATGAGAAAGTCATGTAGAGTGTGTAGAGTCAGACAAAGGACAAAAATTGAAAAAGCATAATCTCTGAAGATAGTGGAGCAAAAGCAAAGCTAGGGCACAGGGACAATTTGGAAAGCTTGTGAGTAAAGCAGATGACTGAAAAAGACCAAAAAAAAAAAAGCTGAAGGCATACCAAAGGAACAGAGAATAATTCCATTAGCCCTCTTATGATGTGGAAATATGAATTGCTATATTTTCTGGTCAGGCAAATGTATGCAAATATATGTAAATGTCATGCAGATTGTATCTTTAGCTTTTTTGATGCCCAGTATAGTCAGGTCTATATTATGGTTATCCAGAAGGAATCAGTGAATTCTTGCTGGCGAGGCAGAAGTATTTGGGTATGGATGGAGATCAAGCAGTTTTTCTTCCAATTCTACTTTAATAACTGGAGCAGAGTGAATAACTGTATGAATTAGGCCATGTGCTAACTAGAAGTCATCTGTGAAAAAGGATGAGAGGAGCCATGTATCTATACATTGAAATAAAGGGATATATGTCTTCTGCTAGGAGTTCCAAACTATGGGACTGTTGCTATAAATCACACTTCAGTTTTTGTGATTCACATAAGGAGTCACCAGGGATTTGAGGAAAATCCATCTAGAGTTAAATATCTAAAGCTTGTAAAATTAGTTAAGGGATATTTTCCATTCATTTAAAATACTTTTCTACAAGCAGATAGTATATAATAGGCAATATAAACCATTATTCTGTACTCTAGACTGGATTTCTATTTAATTATTTTCTATTTTTATTTCAATATTATAACCTGAAGTTTCACATTTGGTGTGGCTTTTTGATGAGTCCTGGAAAAACAACTAAATGCCAGCATCTGTCCTTCAACAGACAAAGAGGCTCAAAGACAGGAGAGGGAAGAAGATAACAGTGGCTACTGTTCAATGGAACATTTCCAAGCTTTTTTTGCAAATAGTTGCTCAAATGAATGAGCTGTAATTAACTATTCACATCCTTTTTGTGTTTGCTTTCCACAAATATTCCAGCATATCAGTTTATTGGCATGAATGATCAATGCAGTGATGACTTTGCATTTGTAATTATTATTATTTTTACTAGCAGGCAGATTCTGAGAGCTATCCTCAACCAATTAGGAAAAAGCCACATGACTGATATGCCCAATAGAAGAGGTCCTTTCTGAATTTCTAATATCAGATACTTAGATTAAACTGCCATCCAATAACCTGCATATGAAAAATATTTATAGAAATTATTCAACAAAAAAATTCAGATAATTGCATGTGAAAATGACAAGAAGAAAAGGAAGCAAAAGGCCCCCCATCACAAATGAATTATTATTCACTCAGCTCTGTTGCTGATCTATGACTTTCTGCAGTATTTCAGCGATATAATCAAGTTTTATAGGAACCTGAACTGCCTAGCCACTGGGTGAGTCAAGGTAATTCAATGACTGTATTTCATCACTACATCCAGAAAGTAAAGTGCACCAATAGTCAAGTTCAGCCCTGATGGTATCAAGTAAGTTTGAATTAAGCTATAACATGCTATTTCACCTTGACTGAATCTTCATCATCTTATCTTTTTCTAACAGGTCCACCACCAACTGACAGAAGTTAAGATGCTAGATTGAGAAGCAGTAGTTCCATGTGTGAAACAAGCTTTGCATTGCTGTGTTTATAATAACAGAAAACAGTCGGTTTTCTGTTCTACTTACAGAGTAATGTCTCAGAGAGGAAGAAACGCAGAGCTCCATTTTGAGGTATCCATTTTCCTGGCTATCACTGGCACATTGCAGTTTCCTCTGAAGACACTTCATACCCCAGGAACATCTCCCTGTACTAGTCCCACTTCAGACTACTCAGGACTACACATGAAGGAAATTTCAGCTAAACTCTGTAAGTGCTGGATTTATTTGAAGTTTTTATTCACCCCTCTCATTATCAAATCTATAGCCTTCTCAGGAAGTTTTGTCACGTCTCCCTTTTCTTTATTATGGAAAAGCAGTGTTCTCCCTATTGTTAAGGTTGCAACTAGCTTTTCAAGTCCCATATTTGCCCTTCTTTAACTTTGGCTTGGAAATCGGTTTGGCCTTAAAATTACCATACTTTGAAGGAAAAGAAGGATAATTAATTTTCTTCAAACAGCGTATAATCAAAATATTTTTGATTTAGAGGTCAATTAAAAATTACCCTGATTGGAAATTTACTTATTTAATATTTTGCCACCTCAAAAGCTTCTTATTTTAACCTCTTAAAACTTTTCCTGCACTTAGATCCCTTTGATAACTCTCAGACTTCTTAATTAAAAATAAACCCCTCAAACCTGCAATTTTGAGAATGTATTAGATTTTTCCTGCAGATTACCTTTGGCCATACTCTATCTTCCTTTATTTCGGCAAACACTTTTGTTTTCTGTTGGATTTAGCAGAAAAAAAGTGGTGGTTCATTGTTTCCTTTTGCAAGAATAAGCACGATTCTTGAGAAGAAACAGTAAGATGTCTTCACCATATGTACAAGTAGGCAAAAAAAAGGGGGAAAAAAAAAAGATAAATTGTCTAATTTTTTTATGGTTACTTGGTAAATGTAAGTCTGGTAGATTGACCTTTGGTGGATGTCAGGTGCCCACAAAGCTGCTTCATCCCAATCCCTTCCCAGATAGACATGGAGGAAAAAAATAAGATGGAAAATGATACACATGTTGAGATAAGACAGTTTACTAAAGCAAAAGCAAAAGTTGCACCCACATGAGAAAAGAGAAAAAAAATCCCACATTTGTTCTCTACTTTCCATAAACATGGCTTCAACACCTCTAGTGGTTGCTCTGGAAAGCAAACAAGCAAAAAAAAATGCTCCCCTCTTTCTCCTCTGTTTCCTTGTCTTTTTTATCTGAGTTGATGTCCTATGGTATGGAATATCCCTTCGGTCAATTTGGATCAGCTGGCCTACTTGTGTCCCCTGCCAGGATCTTGCCCATCCACAACCTACTGATGATGGCAGGGCAATGTTTGGGAGACAGCACTAATGCTGTTTGAGCGCTGCTCAGCAGCAGACACTGTAGACAAAACACTGGTGTGCTGTCAAAACCTTTCCAGCTACCAGTGCACAGCACTGTGAGGGCTACTATAGGGAAATGAACCCCATCTCTGGCAGCCACAATACAGAGAGATTATTTATTATAAGGCTCATCTACATTAGTATATCAATTCACGTCAGTAATGTGCTCTTGGAACGAACCTTTGATGGTCTTCATTAACTAAACATACCTGTGTTGTGTTCTGTCCAGAAGCCCTGGCTGGAGCTAGTCTTAAGTAAAAGACACCTGAGAAATGTGAATGCCAGATACTCAGTGACCGCTGCTTCTCTTCAGAGGTCTGCTCTAGTTGTGTCACTCTACTTATTTCCCTTGATGTAGCCCATGAAGGGTTCTACTTCACACAGAAGCCTACAGAACTCTGTGAAAGACAAAAACAACTGCTACAAGACCAGTAGCACATGCAGAAGAACACAGGAGAGGTCCTTACTGTGTGCCCAAGTCAGAAGTCAGAAAAAGCCGACAATTAACAAGGAAAGCTAAAAGGCATGTAAAAAGAATTTCTTACTGATGGGATTGAGAAGGAATATTTTAACTAAATCAGAAATAAATGAAATCCTTCAAATGGCACAGATCCAGGACTTGACCAGGATCGCAAAATTGTCAATCACTATGCAGGAAAAACAGAAGCATTCATCATTAGCATGATGTATTCATCTCTTACAGTGATTAATTAAATACTTTCTATTCCATTAGTAACTGGGGAGGATGTGAAACAAAAACCATTAAGCATTTTAGAATCTATTGTGCCTGATATCTTGCACCCAGTAGTATTAACGAATTGGCTCAGGAGCTCTCTGAATATTAATGTTGATTTTGAACAAATCTTGATTTGTGGGGAAAAAAGTTCCAGAGGACTAGTAAAGAGTACTGTTATTTTACAAAGAGTGAAACGAGATGATATGAGGAGCTACAGGCTAATTAGTCTTATATCAACTTCTCTTAAAACCATGGAAGTGCTTTTATAGGACACAATCAGTAAAAATGTTAAGATTTTAGCATAAATAATGCCAGTTAATATGGTTTTATGAAAAATAGATCTTAACAAAAAATGTGTTAACATTTTTTTCATAAGATCATCTAAGTCTGGGTGATAAAATGTTGACATAATATACTTAGATTTCTGTGGTGAATTTCACCCCATTTATGTTACATGACAAATTTTAAGAAATAGCACTCTATAGACTCAATACAAACTAGTGTAAAAAACCTAATGAAATTGGTTAAAAATATGCTAATGAATAAAGCACAATTGGGAATTGGGATCCATTATAAAATGAAGGCATTTGTAACTGTTTTGTAGAACTGTAGGTCTTGAATCCGTCTTAACTAATATTTTGTCTTCTACAGCACTTAGAATGATTCAGAGAGAGATGCTCATAGAAATATAAGGGTAGGGATGTGCGAAAATTTGTGACCCTAACTGAGTTTGGCTGACGAAAGAGCTGTTACCCCTGAAAATTCTGGGTACTTCTATGACTATCTTGCAGTCTCTTTATGGATCCTCTTCAATTCTTGGCCCCAAAGATTTCCTCATTTGCAGATTCTTACTATCTGTTTTTGCATTTTGCTCTTTCTAATTAGTTTGCCTCTCCCTTTGTGTGTGTGTGTGTGTGTGTGTGTGTGTGTTTTATAAGACATACATTCACTTTAGCCTTCATTACAGTTTGTAAACTTGACATCCTTTTTTTCATGGTCAACAGCCCTAGTAACTTCCATCTTTTTTCATAAGAGCACTTTTTAATTCTCTTGATCATTCCCATTGTCCTTCACTGAACCCTCTCTAAATCAGCATTATTGTTTATAAGATGGAGTCACTGGTACTGCACACAGTATTTCAGATCAGACTATAGCACTGGCAGTTTAATCCTTTCTCTATTAGTTCTTATTCTTTATGCATCTTAATATGTTTGCTTATCTGGTACAGCTACACATTAAGCAGAAGTCTCTATTGAAGTAATTTACAAGGATAACTAGAGCCCTTTTTAAAGTTGGTATGCTAATTTAGAGTTCTGTGAGGTGTTCAGTAATTCATATTTTTTCCACCTGGTGTACCATACTTTGCTTTTGTTGGTAATTCATTTGTAAGAGTGAGTAGGTCACACAGTTTTGTTTTAGAAGTTGCACACAAACATCTCTGAACTTAGGTTGAACTATTTTTTATCCCTTGCAAATTTTGCTGCCTCACAGCAATTCCTTTTTCCTAGATGATTAATAAATAAGTGGATGAGCAGGAACCTTGGGGCCCACTGCTGTTATCCTTTGACATGATGAAATTGACCATTTAATCCTGCCCTTCACCTCCTTTCCTTCAACCACTTCTTGATCCATCACTACTTAGCTTCCTTTGTAGCTTCTCGCAAAGAGTTTTGTCGGTGGCCCAGAGAGGTTAGAATAAATTATGCCAGCTGCTCTTCTTTATTAACATATTCAAGGAGTTCTAGGAGATTAACACAACAATATTTTTCTCTGCAGGAACTGTGCTGATTGGCCCCTATTTGGCCATGGTTGCTACTTAGTTTTAAATTATTATTGCAACTAATAAATTACATTCACCTATAAGGCTTCCTGGTGTATTTTTCACAAAACATGCAGAACCTCTTTGAATATCTAGGTATTTAAAGACACATATCTAAAGAGCATTTCAATATTTGTGCTAATGCTCTTCTGTATATTTATCAATTATCTGCAGCCTGTCCTATATCTTTAATGGTGGAATTTCCAGGTGATGGTTTGCTGATAAAACTACAGCTGATGAGGCAAGTTGCAAACATCTAAGAATGTGGCTTTTGGGTAAAAGCAGCTTGTAATATGAAGTGCTATTGCTACTGAATTTATCATTCCGGAATCATCCTGTTACAATGAATACTTTTGCACCTGGGACCAAACTTCAGAGAGAACAAAGCAGCTGAGACAGAGACTAGTACATTAAATAAAGTTTTTAAAAAAAGCATTCAAAGATCTGAAATTCAAAATATTTATCCAGGCATTAAGGAAGCTTAGTCCATTTTCTATATTCAGATGAACAGGTGACTTCACTGTATTCCACAAATAGGCAAAAGGAGAAGAGTTATTTTTGACCTTTAGTGAAGCACAAAATGTCATGCAGAGGTGCTGATTATGATTGGTGGCAAAAGGGATTCAAAGCAGCGTCAGTACATGCTTTTTTAACCACAACACTTACTGGGCTGTGAAATAATTTGCCAATTGGTGAAATTTCACTGACTTAAAGTTTTAAAGCTGAGAGTAAATTTCCCGGTAAAAGAAACATTGAGAAAGAAATTGAAATTTACACAGAAGATGCCAGGAAAAATTGTTCGCATGTAAATCTACTTATTATCACAAATTATTATTAGTTACTACTTACTGTATACATCATACAGCTGATTGGTGGGCTGTGTTCTCCCTGGCTTGTTTTCTCTAAGCAGCTCTGCAACTCATTTTGGTTCCTTAAATAGCACAGCAAATCAGCAAGAGAAGCCTGTCTATGGGTCTTTATTTAATCTGTGTCAAGGCATGAGGACTTGGACGAAGCCCCTGGATATGTATCTGGGAAGAGGAGAGGCTTTCAAGTGCTGAGAGGAGATAGTGGGACCAAGTGTCATGCTCTGAAGGTATGGTCCTCACCCAGCCTATGTAGGGAGGATCATGAGTGTCTTTGGTCATGGTTGTGTATCTGCTGCCATTATCTGTTCTGCCTGACCTAAGAATATTTCCATCCCATACCCTCATCACCTCTGAAGGAGGAATATACCATAAAAAGGAGGAAAGAACCGCTTAACTTAGCACAGTGTGTCCCACTCCTAGTATGTCAATTCACTATTAAGGAATGCCTCCTCAGTCAAGAATATCCCTATTAGACACTCACAGTGGTTTCCAGTCTTTCAGGTTGACTCAGCAGACACTTGACACCTCATCCTCCAAGTGGTTCATGGATCTAAAATCTGAGAACTTGACAAAATTTGTAATAGAAGCTTTTCAAAATATTGAAAAATGGGTCCTGAAGCAGTATTTGGGAAAGTGTTGGTTAGCTGCAACAACAGCACAGATATCAGGAAACTCATGGCAAATTCTGAAGATTTACTGACCTTAAAAAGAAAGTTGTGTCAGCCCCCAGCTTCTCATTTTCATGAATATTCCAATAAAGAAATTGATTGGCATGAAACAGAGAAATTGTGAATTCTTACCCTTACTGTTGTACTGAAGAACAGAAACACGGCATATGATTGTGATTACCAGTGATGCAAGACTACTTGGGTAATTGACACAAACTGTTACCCTGAAAGCTACAGATTAATAAGCATTCTCAGTTTATAAATGGATTTTGGTTTTAGATTTACTGAGTAAAAACTGAATTATTTATCCAGATCTCAGCTGCGTGATTCAAAATAGTCTGCAAAACTAATTATGACTAATTTTATTCTTTGAGTGCACCTGCCATTTGTTTCTAAAACCATAAGGAAAAGAAAAATATGTTTCAATAAATAATAATATCCTGAGGCCAGCCCACTTATGTTTGGTTTTTCACTTATGCATGTACTTTTTCAGGCATTTTTTATTGATTTAGGATATGCTTAAAATACAGATTTGTTAACTTCTACCCTACCCATAGGTGGATAAATTGCTTCAACAATTTGTGACCATAATTCAAGTGTGTGTGTTGATATATTCTTAGAGTGTCTAACTGGCAAAGTAGGACTAGACTGAGTTTGTTCTCCCCGCTGGTGCCCTAACTACTTGCTTCACTCCATCACAGCCTCCCCGTTTTAAATAATGTCTTTTTTTTTTTTTTGAGAATATTTCAGAAAAAATACTTGAATTTCAATCTCAGTGAGGGTCTAAGCATCACAAGTTGACAGCCCAAGATGATCTTTTTCATAGTGTGTCAGTCTGGGAAGATGGCAGGCAGTGTTCCAGTGTCGTCCTGCTTTCTTTGTCCTGATCTGCCTCCATTTCAAATAGACAGAATGAGAAAAAAAAAAAAAAAAAGGAAGGGCAAAGAGTAAGCCCCTTACAAGCACTTGTCCGTCAGAAGTGGAAATGAGACTGATATTTCCATTCTTTCATGTGAGTACAGTGTGCTCAGATGATGTTTTGGCAGAACCCTGAAGTTCTAGCCAGTTCTAGGTTTGCAAAACATCAGGACTGTGAACTTGAGCTTTGGCCTAGTATTTGCAACGCAATAGAATACTAGCCATTCAGCAGGAACAGCATACAGTTAGGGACAAGGTGTGGCAGCAAGGTAGGAGGTGCCACAGGAGCAGTGCTCTTCTGAACCTTGGGGGTTGTGACTGCCTGGGCTGGGCATGGACTGAGAGCCAAAGGGAGCCAAGCTAGGGTGTCAGAGGGCTTCTGCAAATGCAAGCGGTATGGGTGTCACTCCTTTCCATGAAAATGTTTGCTGCCTAAATCTCAACTCATAGAGTAAAAGATATTGTTATAGATGAGTTGTCCGCTGGAAACTAAATTAAAATATTCCAAAGATTGTAGAAGTTAAAAGACTTAATTTCCAAGAAAAAACTGTTGTAACTGCTTATCCTACCTATATGTCCGTCTATCATATACAATTCCAGTTGCCATTACTGGTCCTGTATTGGAAATCTCTTTATATTAAGTCGTCTTACATGATATTATCAAAGGGTTCAACAAAACCAGATCCTAAGAGGAAATAAAGAAGCTTTTTCAGCTCTGCAATTACCTCTGATTTTAGCCAGATTAAAATTATAGGGAAGAGTTGAATTTTAATTCTCTTTAAATTCTGGCATAAAGGCCTAATTACGATGTTATTGTCTTGAAATCATTTCATAAGCAGGTGATATAAATAATTCCTGAACAGAGGGCTCTGTTAGACAACGGTAGCTTTGGCATTCCAAACATACTGATTGAGTGAGGTTCACAGATGCATTATTTGTATTTTACTGTGGTCTCATTGTGTCCTGGTCTGATGGACAAGTTATTGATTAATAATTCGTGGATACAGAGGTATTAAAGAAAATAAGAATTTATTATGAGGTAAGGAAAAAAAAATTAACTTAAAAATATTAAAATACCGAACCCCCCCCCCGAAGAAAGCCGAATAACCACCTCCCAACAACCCAAAAATCATCCACCAACACTCCCACCTGCACCAGTTCCACAAGTGAACAAACAACAAAAAAACCCTTATTCCTCATTTCAATGTCCAAAAAAGTCCAGTTAATCTGAAGTAGGTGGCAGGAGGCGCTGATGGCCGTGGCGGGGGGTGGAAAGAGCAGCAGCACAGGCAGGCACGTGGTGACTCCAAGATGGCAGA
>VXBA01005923.1:950928-1099632 GCA_013399895.1 Serilophus lunatus
CCCCCCTCCCCAAGAGGAAACAAAAGAATACATATGAGCCAAAAGAGAGTGGGGGGAGGGGGGGGAAGGGAAAAAAAAAATCTCTTTATTTAAACCTGAGTCAAAACAGGAAAGTTTTCTCAGTCTCAGCTAACCCAGGACACATTGGACACTTTTTGAATACATATAATATTAAAAAATATTCCCTTGAAGAATTAGAAAAAGACAATTTATAAGGCATATAAAAAAGGAAAACTTTTAAATCAAAATTCAGTAATTAAAGATTTTTTTCTAAGGTTTACTACTAGGCGTTTTGTTAGCTGCTACTGTCTTAATGTTGAAGCCAGCTAAATACACACTTTGATGAGGACATATTTTATCTTCTGTTTTTCTTTAAATATTTGCATTCAGATAGTTGTATATGGAACCCTAAAATTTCATACATTACAAGGAAAAGGAATATAGGCTATGTGTCAAAGACAAGCAAAGAAGCAAGGGAGAAAAAGGAAATAAGGATTCATGAAACAAAATTAGGGAGCAAAGGAGACACCAGTAAGAGCGCACAGATATGGCAAAGAGAAAATTGGACGAAAATGAGACAAAAATACAAATATTTTATTTGACATTTGAATGCAGTATTGAAAAGTTTCAAATTTTTTTTCTATTCTTAAGTAAATAGGAAAGGTAAGAGTCACGGAAAAAATGAGAGTTTATACTTCTTTTAATTCAATCTTTAAAAAAGTGAAATCTCAAACACTGGCATACTGTAGCTAGATTCTGGGCATTGCAACACATTGGTCATGATGCAAGAATGTTGTGAATCATCCAGAGAATCACCTGAGTCTACACCTGCCTGGGAAAAGACACAGGCAAAGGCCTGCAATATGTTTGCTCACCTTTTGGCACTAGAAAACATAGAAAACTGAAATACAAGTTATCTGGGCAAATGTTTTCATTTCACATCACCTTCTGCAAAAGCTTATTTTGCATGACAGTGGCAAATCTGCCAGCTTCCCAGTCACCTTCTAGCTCTTTCTAGCAAGAATCCACTCTAAAATGCATCCGTAAAAGCCCTAAAAATCAGTTTGGGTTTTGTCTGCACCAGAGAGTTGCACCATTGCATTGGTGGCAGGGAAGAAATAAATAGGACAAAACTTAGTCAACTGCTCGCTGAAAAAAAAACCCCAACAACAAACCAAAACAGCAGGGCATTTAATAAGTCACCTCCTGTTCTTATATATCCAGAGGAAAACACAAGCCTCGTAACAGTGTCAGCAGGCATTTCTTATGTGCTTCAGTGCAAAGTCAACCCATTTGGCTTAAACGTCCTTTTTTTTTTTTTTTTNTTTGGTAAAACTTCTTTTTTTTTTTTTTTTTTTTTAATCTGGAAAGTGGATCAGCATCATGCAAAAAGCCCCTTCCCTCTGGTGTACTGTGAGCAGCAGACTCTGCCAGAGCACCAGGAGCAGGCAGCTGAGGCAAGGCAGCAGTGAAGGCAACAAGCTAAAACTGCCTCACTTTGTTCGACAGCAGGCACTGCTGGACCTCACAGCATGTTCTTGACAGCCATGCTGAAGCATACTATAGGACCTTTCCTGAATTACCTGGCGTCAAACATTTTTTTTTTCTCAGCACTCAGCATATTAGCCTCTGAAGACTGGGTGGCTGTTACTGTCCATCACGTGTGTCAGTGCAACCAGAGTGTCCACAGCATCTCACTATTGACCTTTTCCTAGAGCTTATTCCTCTTTCTTCCTCCCCCTCAGCTCAGGCTCTGGTCTTCTGACTCTCTTGCTCATGTAATCACTTCCTAACATGTTTCTGTGAAGATGAGCCAGGTTGGTTCATGCTATTTAAAATTTCACCCTAGTTTACAATAATTTTAGCTAGTCACCTGCCAATACCCTTTGGAGAATTTAAGATGAATGTTCTTTTTTTTTCCCAGGAAGTCCAGAGACTCAACAGGTTTTGATGCAGTACTTTTGTCACAAAACCTTTCCATTTTCCAAAATTCAGGTAAGATCTGGCTTCCCCATATGATGTTCATGGATGTAATTTGTGTAGCAATGAAGTCCAGCAACCAGATTACTATTTTGCTTCTGCAAATGTATGCTTGTTCCTCTTTCAGCTTGGGAAAGACAATAAAATACAGCTGGCACTGTTTTGGTTTCTCTTCAATCAAGGAACATCTGTTTTCATGATTCAGTGGGATTCCCTGTGGACTTGAGAAGTTGAGATTTAAGCCAACAGTGATTCCCTTGCTAGTCAAGGGTTGAAAATCTGTATGGTGAAACAGTTTTAGATTCTAACTTGCAAACACACTTCTGTTAAATGAAAGAAGATGGAGATACAGCTCAAATAATAATGAGAAGCTGTAATAGTAATCAAGTCTAGTTGAAGCATTCTCTCAAATAACACTGGTAATACTGTTTGAGTTATCCAGAACATTTCCCAGTATTCTGGAATGAATGATATAATACAAAATCATAGTTGTAAAAACCGTTAACTTGTGACCCCACATATATTGTTCTGACATTTGTTTTATAACAGTATAAACAAGAAATGTTTTCTATCATCTTTTTTGGATTTTCCAAATTTTTTGCACATGGTTTGAAGGGTAGTGGACACAGAGAGTATGATGAAACAGTTGTTAGACCAGTTCCAAGGTGATGTAGGGCCAGGTTATGTCCCTAACAGAAGCCTTTGATGAGCTATCACTCAACCTCCTCAAAGGGAATACTTACAAAAATGCTAATTTTCACCAGTATCAGTAAACATCAAATTAGTGTTCTATTGGCTTCACTGATGTAAAAGGCATTAGATTTTTTTCTCCCTTTCTCCCTTCTTTTTTTTTTTTAACAAATGCATCAAAGTGCATCATGTGAAAATATTCAGGATAACAAAATATGGATCAATTTGGATTTACAGGTCCCCTTTCCCTCTACAAGTTCCCTCCAGAGATGACCTGTGGCTGTCAAGGTTGGAATGCCACAGTAGACAGCTTTCTAATGATCTGAGGTGTATTGCCAAATAGTTCCTTTTTGATTTTTATCCAACACAAAAAATAGTATTAAATTCACCAACTTTTGTATCATGTCACTGACATATCTGGAGGGTGATTAATTGTGCCCCTGAGGTCTATGTAATGTTCTATTCTTGACAAAAAGAGCTTTTAAAATCTGTCTAATAACTATAATTATGAGTGAGGACAGAGACCCACAACTGTAAACAGATTCTTTGTGCTTCTTATTTAAGTACCTGCCAACAACTGGAAGATGGAAAGCCGAAGAGCATTTCGTACCAGCAAGCAGAATGCAGCAACTTTTCAGGATAAATTCTATCTGCTGTGAACAGTTTTGTCTAGTAAGAACCAATTAATCTATTAATCTGTTCTGCAAGACAATGGATAGCAACGACCTGTCAGCTTTATGAGATCCATCAATGTCCTTCCATATCATTCTGAAGTAGGCCTATATGCCCTCTGCAGGCTCTCTATGATAGAATAACACAATTAGCACTGTCATTGCTGCTGTTACAGAGCTTCTTTTTTCAGGGTTTCTAACACAGTAGTTTCATTAAGTCACAGCACATGGGGTTAAAATTTTGCAGACAGATTCTTTTTCTCTCATTGAGAGATTTTTGACTTCGTATGTTTTTTAATCTATAACTGAAATGAAACCAGAAAAATAATTCCGAATTTCAATTTACATAGTTTCAAGAAAATGAACAATGAAGAGATATTTCTATTACTAGCTTTCAAGTGAAAAACATATAAAACAAAAAACAACAGTGACAGGGCTATTGATAGCTTGACACTGATACATTCCTTGTGTTGCTTTTATATTGATTTAAAGAATGAGAAAAGAGAGGCATAAATTTATAGGGACATTTTAGATGAAATTTTACATTCATTTATTAGGCGAAATTTTATAGAGTACTAAACCATTGACCTTATCATTTGATTTTACAGATTTATGTCTGAGTCACAAGCCTACTAAAGTCAATAAGGGTCTTTTCAACAGTAGACTTCAAATCAGAACCTTCTTGCCTGACTCTTCACTCACAAATCAGCAAATCTATTCTCAGTCTTCAGAAAAAAAGTGCATTTAGGAATTCAAAATATACATATCTGTGTGCATTTATGTTCTAGACTTTGATTCTAGAATTAATATTTCAAAAAGCAGATAATGAAGGGAGGGTTAAAAGATTACAAGAGGAGTAATAAAGAAGATGGCAAACTGCTCACAAGATTTAACATGGGAAAAATGAAAGCTAATATACCTTAGGAAAAAATTATCTGCACCTCAAATAATTAACTAGAAGGGAAAATTTGGAAGTTTTTAGTGTTGAAAAAGTCTGAGTGACTAGAAGAACCAAGGAAGCTCATCATAAACAGCAAATTCTTCCACAATAAGATACATATTTAAAATTGTACAATCTTCTTTCAGGATTATACAGATAAAAAAGTCCTATATAATGGTATAGATATTCCACACAGAAACGGAGATAAGCAACTTCTATCTAAAGTACATCTACATTTCTTTCTTCACATTATTAGTGAATAAATTAGTGAATATAGTGCATGCTATTTTTAAATCACAAGACCATCCAAATTGTAGCAATATAACTTTCAAGTACAGTCTTAACCTGTAGGTATAGATCAAGTAGATATAAACCTACAATACATGTCAGTAAAAAGGCAAATGCACCTGTAGTCTTTGTGACTACAGTCCCTGAAACATGACATTTATTCATAAGCACTGCATTAATAAAATGATGTCATTAAGTTGCTGGCATTTCAGAGATAAGTAACAAGATACCAGTAACATGGATAGACAGCCCTGTGAAGACAGAACTAAGTAGGTATGGTCGTGGTATTTTACTCACTAGTTAATGGTGTTGGCAAGATGTTGTACTGGTTTAAAGAGGTAGGTTGAGTGGAAATTGAACCAGAAATTTCTTTTTGCCAATTCTACAGGGAGAAGGTAAAAATATATTCAGTGCTATAACCACAAAGCTCAGTAAGTATCTTTTGATACAGGAGTAAAGTGTAGAGAAGGTGTGCTGACATTCTGCCAATATTTGAAGAATGTTGCTGAAAGAAAAGAGTAGAAGATTTATTTTAGGTGGTAGACTCCATAGTTATGATTGTTCACAAGGTAATTCAGGCAAATGTTTCATCTCAGTATCAGCAGTAATCCTTACAATAAGCTTTCACAAGAAGACATAAAACCCCTCATGATTTGCCTTTAAAGCTAAGCCTAAAATGAAACTTGAATGAAATGATGTGTTGTTAAGGATGAGGAAAACACAACAAACCTCATTTTTCTCATCACATATCTCAGCCAATAGTATAGGAACACTGAGTAACTATTTCTTATGTCAGATTTGTTGAATCTTTACTGAAAAAGAGGCTTTACAAAAGGCAATATATATTAGCCACAGGAAAGAAATTTTGATACAGGTTTGATGCATTTATTTGCCTATATGAAGTTATGTCAAGTCCAAATATAAATTTCTGGGATTTCTGGGTCTTCTGAGAGGTCAAAGTAAGTCAAGTCATGTTGACAATAGGAGCCTACCGAGGAGGAGGCTATCTCTCATAGTCACATTCCAACTGTCTTTTACTATAAACTCTACAGACACTTGGGTTAATGTATTGGGTCTGTCTGAGGTGGAGCCCATTTCTCCATAGCAGCCCTCACAGTGCTGTGCTTTGCACTGGTGGCTAGAAAGGTGTTGATAACACACCAGTGTTTTCACTATTGTTGAGCACAGCACTGGGACTGTAATGTTCCTTCCCCAGATGAGGGCAAGATTCTGGGAGGGGACACAAGTAGGCCAGCTGACCCAACTGACCAAAGAGCAATTCCATACCATATGATGTCAGCTCAGACATAAAAGCTAAGGAAAGGAACGGGAAAGGGGGGCACTCATTGTTTCCAATGGCTGCCCACTGAGATACTACTGTGCATGTTGAAGCCTTGCTTCTCAGGACATGGCCGGACATTGCTGTGGATGGGAAGTAGAGATTAGATTTTTGCTTTGCTTTTGAGTGTGCAAGCTTTCCTTCTGCTTCTAGTAAACTGCCTTATCCCAACCCATGAGTTGTTTACCATCTTATTGTCCTCTCCCTGCCTGGCTGGGAGCGGGAGAGGCGGGAAGAGAGTGACCGTGGGCATTTGGTGTCCAGCCGAGGTCAACCCATTACAGGTAATTAGGTTCAACCCAGATAAGTGTTGACAATTAATATGAGGGCAAAGTGTATCCACTGCTCTGGCCGGGTGTCCTTCATTCTCCTTATCTTGCTCTTTGTTGTGATCCTTTGTTGCAAATTTTCTTAAATCAAATGTGCAACTGAAATCGTAACTTTGTCCTGTTGACTTTGGCAATGACAGTTATTTGCGCAACACTCAGGATAATAGGAACTCACCTGATTGGATCCCACGGGCTTTACCCTCAAACAAATAATTATTAGTACCATTAGGATAAATGATCTTTAAGGCATCTAAGAAAGTTATCTCCAAAGAAGGAAAGAAAAACAGAAAACAATTACTATGATATTAAGCTCATTTGACAAGGGTATGTAAGATAACAGAAATTAAATGGCATAGAGGGTGGGGGGAAAAATGAAAAAAACAAAGAGTAAAATACAAAAATCATTTTCACAGAGGGAGAGGTATTAGAGGAGTTTAAAATTTCGTGGTCACAGAAGAAGGAACACCACGACTTGTCACATTAATAAGCACTGTAAGTAGGGACGTTGATTAACTCAGGAATGACTTATTATAATATAAATGACAGGATGTAATGGAACTGAAGTGACAAAGTATGCAATGTGTATTAGAGAAAGCAAAATGAAAGCTAAATTCCTGTGGGACAAATAAACCTTTAGGGAAATTTGTAAAAGGTTTGTTAAAACCTGGGTTTGGACGTTTAGTGAGGAGAAGAAAATGGAACACGATCTGGACATAAAGCAAGGTGGTTTGTAAGCTGCAACTGAGTCTAGAAAAAAGTAGAAAAAAACGTACTATTAAAACAAAAGGAAAAATAACTGAAGAGAGAATAAAATTATTTTTTTTCTGTACACAGAAAAACACCAGACCTAAGTCAAATGGCAGCACACAGCTAATAATAACCCTCCACAAGTCTAAATCACACTGGCATGATTTCAAAGGACTTATCTTCAAGATAAAGAAAATACATACCTTTTCCTATCACTGACCAAAAAAACAAACAAAAAATCAAAAAACCCCCAAAAATACAACAAAAATCCCAAACCAAAACACACAAGTAATTTTATTCAAATATACTTAAATACATATAATTTGATGTATTTTAAAAGAGGGTTACAAAAAATATTCTCTGTGACATTGGAAAAGTCTTTGTATGTCAAAATAATCACAACCATAAAATATATCCTAGTGAGAACTGACTACAGTTCTCTTTCCTTTCTGTTAAGGAAATAAAAGAGAGTTTTTGTTAGTGTGGTTACAGACCACTTGCCTGTTTCTTTAAAATTACTAATTTCAATTAAGTTAGAAAATATCCAGGAGTTCTGTATTCCTTAACATTAATTTCTGCAAGTACAAAATTACTAGGATTACAACTGCAATGATAACTTCAGAAAACATATCAGGAAGGCTTACAAAACAGTGAATTTGCATGTCTACCACAAAAAAATCAGGGTAGAAGAATATATACTGCATTACAAGATATGCTATGCCTCATGAAATGAGCACGAATGAAGTGGGACTGGGAGAAGAAAATGATGAAATGGTGGAACTGAGGAGTCATATTCAGACAGAAGAGTGACTACAAATGAAGCTGCAAACCCAGGACTCAGCAGTGTGAAATGACTGTGTAGGTAAAATTATTTTGTTGTCAGTAACCTTTAAACTAAAAGCAGACATTTTCAATGTGGTATATTCAAGACTTTGAGTATTATAAAAAATTAGATATCATTGAGGCAGACCACAATGAAATGCAAAGAAGGCAATAAAGAAGAAAATACACTATTTATATCAGTTAGAAAGATTAATAACATAATGGAACTAATAAGAAAGTAATTTTATACTCAGCATACTATTATTATTTTCTTTTGCCTTATACATTTAGACTTGGTATGACAGATACGTGAAATGCTTGTTTTACATATCATGTTATGTGGGCAGATTACAGAGTGCCTGAATCAGCATTTGTGACACATGGGTCACCATTTTTAGTCCGTGAAAACCAGAAGATGTTTGTTCTGATTCAATTTTATAAGTATTTTTAGTAAAATTAAAGAATCTGTTAGAACACTCTGACACATTTTTGAGATGACTAAAATGCTGCCACTGGCTAACCTGGCAGTAAAGTGAAATCTTTGAGAGCAGGCACACCATTTATACAGTTAATGTTAAGCCACTCAGACTGTGGTACTAAAACATGACATCCAAAAGTTGATCAATTTAGTATATTATAAAAGTCAGTTACCTCTACAGTAGAACTTGTCGCAGCTAAGTAATTGGTTTTTTAAGAAGCAGAACAAAAGTGCAAAAGAAATTTAAGAACAATGAAGATGATTCAGAAATCAAAGACAGAGCATATCAGAGAGGAGATTGCAGCTCAAAATAGAGAACATGAGAATCCTGAGCTATGACTAATGAGG
The DNA here is from genome assembly GCA_013399895.1 of Serilophus lunatus. Lineage (NCBI taxonomy): Eukaryota > Metazoa > Chordata > Aves > Passeriformes > Eurylaimidae > Serilophus > Serilophus lunatus. Next base: position 959,561 of record VXBA01005923.1, read on the forward strand.
GCAAACATAAATGCAGCAAAAATAAATTTAAAAACAATTTTTGAAATTGTCAGTACCCAGCAATTCAGAGTGTCCTCCATAAAGCCTGTAAGAAGTTCATTGAATGCCAAGGGTGTTTAGGGTAAGAAGGACTGAAAAATCTAAAATTAGAGATAGCAAAAGTAGGATCAAAGAGATTAATATGACAGAAATTGTACAAGCTAGGTGAAAAATTATAGGAAAAAATTATCCAAAGTCGTAAGAATTTTAAAATATTTTACAGAGTAAGTGCTCAAAAATTCTAGGTATATAGCCTGTGCTTGAGAAAACTAGAGTTCTTTTTAAAAAAAAACTCAGCAAAGTATTCATGTGTTATGCTTGGAGGAAAAATTAATTTCAAAAAAATATAACAGTTCTCAAAGAATTACAGTTGTCATTACCAGATGTGTGTGGTTTAAAGGGAGGGAAAAAATTATAATGTCTTCTTGTTTTTTATTAGTGTTCCATGGCAGGAGAAACTATTGATTAGTCCACGTAGCTGATGTGATACCGGAAATTAGAAGATGAATGGCAAAAGGTTAATAAAAGTTTTATAAAGGTAAGTTGACACATAGCCCACACATGAATGTTATCTCAGAATGGAGCTATTCTGTAGCTGATATTCATTGATTCATATATCCTATGGACAAAGTGGGGCATTACTTTAACTAAATATTCTTCTGGTTTTATAATGAAAGAGAAATTTTAAGGTTTAATTAGAAAAAGTATTTGCCTGAAAACCAGAACTACCTTTCATGGTGGGTTTAAAGATAAGTTAGGATACTGACTGAAAGCTGAGAGTAAAATTTTAAGTGGTTTTCCAAGGAGTCAGATAGCAAATTTCCATTAACACTAACAAGACCTATGTTATTAAACCCAAATGGGGGTTTAAGAGGTGAATTTTAAATCCAGGCACAGACTTCAGCAATGGGACAAACTAGAAGTCTAAAGAATAATCAGTTTAAGTGAGTAACTAAGGTGTTCAATTTGGAATAGATGAGCTCTCTGTTAGGCCACAGACAACTGAGAAGTTTTACACACACATGCCTCTCTTGCCTCCTCACCTCCCATTTGAACTGAAGAGAGAAATGTACATAGTCTGGGAAATCTAAAGAGAGACAAGATTTATTTTCCCTATCAACATCTCACTTATATCTTACCCGTTTTTCCTGGAGAACTCCACTCTCAGAAGTCCCTCATGCATCACTTTCTCTTTTCTGTACATTCAACATTCTTTCCTTCCTTAGAATTTTCTCTGTCTGTTTGTGTCCTCTCTGACCTCCAAACCTATTATCTCATCCTTGCTCCTGGAAGGCAGACAGTCTTTCTTCCTGTTCAAATATCTTTGCTTGGTCCTAAAAAGTCATTATCAATCCTAACTTCAGTCAGATTATACTCCCATCCTGCTATTAAACATTTCTGGCTTCTGTTTTAATCCTTCTGATGCCTCTGTGTACCTTGTACCCCGAAGTCCTGTGAAATGATCTCCTCTTCTGCCCTGCCACTCCATCACCACCACACACTCACTCATCCACTTCTGTTGCTTTGTCTGCCAGGACTCTGATGTTCTTGCTTTCTCTTCTTTGGGAAGTCTTCTCTTTCTGCTTCCTGGTGTCACTGCTTCTCCCCCAGTGGGTCTTCCCTGCCTGTAAACTGCATTGTGTTGTATTCCACATTAGGTCTGCCTCATCCTGATGACATATGACAGGTCATATCAGCTTCCTTCAGTTTCTTCACTGCCAGCAGGTGCTTCACCTGTGCAGTTTGTTGCTGCTTCTCATATTCACTGAGATTCCCAGAAGCTGTCATGTACCATGGAGAACCAAGAGCTATTTCTGTGAGCTGGCATCTTTCTGCTTCTCAGTAACTCCATTCTCTACCTCCTAGACTAGGCTGCTCTGATTTTGCCCTGTGGCAGGAGAACTATTTGTCCTGGGCAAGAATTAAGGTTTTCACTATAAAATATCAAACTGTAGAGGGGGAAATAGTCACTCAGACACACAGATAGTATAAAGTACATTTTACTAAATGGTACAGGGTTAGAAATGGGGGTTTGGGGGGGAAGGGGGGAAATGTTTCCATAATTAAGAGATAAAACCATTTTTTTAGAAACCTGAAAGAAAGCCTAAGTCTGAGAAACCTGCGGAGTTTCTCCCACCTGTCCTCTGCAGCCGAGCGGGGTACCCAGTGGTGGCGGGCTGCGGGTGGCACGTGCAGGGTTTCCCCCTCCGGGTTGGAGCGGGTGGCAGTGCCCAATCCTGCCCGGCACCTTCTCCGCCGGCCACGGAGTGGAGCGCGCAGAGCCGCTCCCGCCGTTTCTCCTCAGAAATGCTCTGTGGTCGCCCGCACTGGTGGCGCCAGACCGCCCGCCGCCCTCGCTGCACAGAGCGAGCTCCGGGCAGCGTGCGATCTCAGAGCTGCTAAGCTGCGGCTGCTGTCGCCGCCCCTGCTCCAGGTTGAAGCGGGCCACCGGCGCTAGCCCTTCTCCCAGTGCACAGCCATAGCTGTTGCTCTGGCTGTCCGCCCAGCGTGGTGGGCACTGATGTCACCCCTGCCCCCACCTCTCGCAGGGTCCCTGGGGCGGTGGCGGGTGCCCTGTGCTGGCGCTGTCCTACCATTAACCACACAGTGACAGCAGCCACTCTGGATAGCCGTGAGTGGTGCCGCCGCATCAGGGATCCTTCCTGAGGGTCCCTGCAGGCGGCGAGTGCGCCGCGGGTAGTGCCAGTGGCCCCATGGCTGCCGGCGGCTGCCAGGCTCCGGGCCCCGAGCACATGGTATTTTGGTGGGCACCGCCATCTTCTTCAGAGTGCCAATGCCACCGGCCAATAAAAAGACAGCCTGGCTGAGATAAAACCTTCAAATTTCCGCAGGACTTCCAAGGCATAAAAAACCTTGCTCTCTTTTAGCTTCCTCCTGAGCTGACAGAAGCACGGCTCCTCTCCTCCTAGCTCCCAGACCACACAGCTTGCTTCCCCTCATCTCCATCAGCATGGGCGGAAGTGTGGTGCCATTAGAGCTCCAGTGGTAGCAACCTGAGACCGCTCAACAAACTGCAAGTGAGAGCTTTCCCCCGTGGGGCTTCCTGGAGCGGGGGGAGGGGTGTGCTTTTGACCTTCTTTACCTTGCAGGGGCTTCAAGGACTGGGAGAATACCATCTGTGAGGTGACTTCCCCTTCCTTCCCCTGCTTCTCAGCTGACCAGCCAACTTTGAAGAACAATTTGGGTTTTTTATTTATTGCATGACACTGTCGAGTGTTATATTGTGTGTGTATTTTGTTTAGTGTCTGAAAATTCTATAAAATCTTTAAAACCCCCAAAAAACTGTGTTTACTGTTACATCGCTATTTAATCTTTCATCACTGTTGTGTGCCCCCAGTAGTATAGTAATTCTGTAAACCACCACACTGAACTATTCCTTTCTCTGATACTGCATATATTTTGACAGAACAGGAAATGTTCTAGAAAATACTACCTCATCATAATTAGAATTTTTGAAGGTGTGCAAGCCTTTGATTAAAAGAGGCACTTTTTTTTTTTTTCTAGTTTGTAGTGGCACAAAGCAAAAGATTTACTTCCGCTCTGTACAGTTTTAAAAGTGACCCCAAAAGGATTGATTTATCCTAGTAATTTCACCATAATGTAAAAGGTCTTTTTGAAGACAATCTACTGAGCTCAACCACGGTGGGAACTCTTCATCCCTCTTGAGCTTATAAGGCTGGCAAAACATCTTGAGTCCCATAAAGACATTAAAAGTGTGGACACTTGATAATGTTGCATGGAATTGTTAATGATATCGTTACAGCAATGATTTCTGTGTGTGTCTCTTCTCAACAGTACTTAAGAAACTATATTCACATCTTACTTCTCAAAACATTTCACTTTTTTAGTAAGTTGCTCCTTTTTTACCAGATGCCTGATGGCATGCTTGTTATGGCAGATACTTGACAATTGCCAGATGTATTTTTAACTTCTGTTTTGCACAGATGTAGCAAATCTTGGCATTTGTTTTATTGAATGAATTGTTCATATCTTTATTCTACTTCTCCTGTAGCTTTCTCCAGTCGTATCTTTTATTCTGCTTAATGTAGCACTACAGGAAACTTTGTCATCTGAAGATATGATACATCAGCAGCCACTGCAGTAAGAATTGCACCTTGTTCTGAGTTTTCTTCTGCTTCTTTCATTCACTGAAAGTTTGGAGAGCTTTACTGGGGGCCTTATCATACCTAGTTTTCAACATTTCACTGGCAACTCAGTCTTTGCTGCTGCCTTCCCAGGCTTTAACTAGAAAATAAAATGTCTAGTTCTGAACACCTAATTTCTTTGTCAATGTCAATCCTTTGTTGAAGTGATGGTCCATTTAACATTTCTAAAAGTACTCTGCTCATCAATGCCTTGACTCATTTTCCATTTTAAACACTTTGGATGTTAATGCTTAAAAAAAAAGAACAGCAAAATGTATGTCCCAGGTTGGAATGAATGTTTCTTTGTTCAGTATTCAAAATCTAAACAGGGAAGTTACATTAATTCTTTTTTTCTGTTATGTTCTGAAGTTACCCCTGCATTTTGTTTTGTCACTCTTAAATCCTTCACAAGTTTGTGAAATCTACGTGTTCACAAGATTGTTCTGGAACAATCAAGAGTCCTACTCCCAATTCTGTCACATCTGTACGAGTTCTGGCAGGTCATTTTGTGCTTCTTAGTTAATCCTGAGGAAAAATGAATCTGCAAAATAGAAAAGAAGCTATATCAGAGCTTTAGAATGGGTGCGACTGTAATTTACCGTGTTGGATATGTAGACATGAATGTAAAAATGTGATACAAATCATGGTGCCTATCTGTATGATACTAAAATTTTACCAAGGTATGACAAAATTAACTTTTCTTGACTGTATGCATAAAGATAATTTTCAGTGCTGTCAGTGCTAACAGTATGGAACTTATTATGGGTAATAATACTGCAAAATAGATTCTTAAAAATAAAGATGATGCAATATTTGTGTACATTATAGAATAAAGTACGCTTTAAATGAAATAGATTAATTTTGTTGATGATGCCAAAGAAATGTAAGTCTTGATTAAAAATCTGAATAGATCCCAGGCACTGGTGATCAGCATTATATCCTGAAATTTAGTATGTCATGCAAAAATCTGTGTTACTTTTTACAGGAATTTGAATGTATCAAATTGATCCCTTGACATGGTATGTGTATAAATCACAACTTAAGTTACTTTTAATAAAATGCAGCCAGTGATCTGTATCAGCGTTTTAAAATCTATGAACATAGCTGTAAATCTAAGATTGTGCTTCTAAGTCATGCTATCTAGTCTCTTCTTCTGCTTGTGTCTACAAAGGACTGCTACAAAATTGATTTGTGTTTTGTCCTGTTTCTTGGTCTAGTACAGATCCTTAATGTTACTTAAACTCACTTTTGTACTTACTGAATTTAAGCAACCTGGTAAGCATGATCTGAAGGACAGTCAACCATCTTAGCACACTTACAATTGGATGACTTAATATACTTGGAAGGTAAAGGCTCCTGACAACTGAATAATGCTAGCTCAGGTTAGACTGGACTTTCAGCAGAATGCACAAAAACTGGTCTATACTAATTTCTTTACCTGTATAATGACAATATACTCTGTTGATCACATCCCAGTTTAAAATAAAATTTGTTCTTTAATGGAGACAAAACCCAAGGAAAAAATCACCTTAGGTACACAGGTTGTTCAAAAGGAAAACCCAGATATCTCACTGGTATAGTACAATAAAGCACATGTATCTTCAAAAAAACAATATCTACTGTGTACTAGTAGAAAAATGAATGTCAGCTAACAATCTAAAAGCAATAAACAATAAACTTAAATTATAGTAAAAGTCAATTAGTATGCCAATTAGTCTATATTGCAAGGAACTTACAAGAAAAATCTTATTTTTCACTGTCATACAAGGTGTCGAGGAATGAACTATGTCATTTAGGATTCACTAATAATTATAAAGGGGAGTTTGATGGATTATGATGTGACTCCATAAGGTAGTAATGCAAAATAGCTACTCACCAAATGGTAAAAGCTTTTATACTTCAGCAAGCTTTTAAAAGGGTACACATGGTAATAGAAACTCGCTTTGCAAAAAGACAAATAAATCTGGGGATGCATATGCTTTGTGTCAGTTTCATGTTGTTCCTAAACAAGATTTTTACTGAAAATGTTCTCAGTGCAAAAAGATAATAACTTGGAGAAAAACACATTCATCAAGTACAACACACAAAACCCAAGACCTTGCTTTTTTTTTTTTTTTTTTGGGGAATGACACAAAAAAAGTTAATAATCTGTTCAAAGTGACAGAGTTCACTATCCAAGAGTGCAAAAGGTACTGTAAAGGCAAAGACTACATTATGCAAATATCACAGGCATGAGGAGACCATACAATTCACTTCATAGCAGAAGATAATCAGCTTTTTCATTTAATTCCAAAACAGAAGCATCTGACTTCTAAATAGCTGGATATTCAATGTTCATCCTATATGTTTGTTTCCATTTGTTTTTTCTATGCCTTGGCTGGGGTTTTGTAAGGCTTGAGCATAGGTAAATTGAAATGTACTGCTCATTTTTGGCTGAATTCTTCATATGGCTTTTGTCCCATAAAAAGTAGAAACAGTCTTTGTGGAAGGTTTGTGAAAACACCTCATTATGTATCTCCGTGTCATGATAGTATGAATTTATATTGCAAAAAACCAATTTTCACTTAGATGAATAGGAACTCCTATGATCCCAAATAAGCAGTTTTACCAAACGAACCTTGAGAACCCTACTTCTTGCTGAAGAGATTTGAGGTATGCTACATTTCTGTGCCTGGATATTGATTTTACTTGAAGCAAACATTACATCTGACTCTCACAAAATGTTAGTCTGTCTTCCTTAAGTCCAGTACAAGGTCTGATCTGACAACTACTTTCTTTAGTTTAATCCTTCAATGAATTACTATCTTTCTTAGGTTTTTTTTCTGTAATAATTTTAATTATTTTAAAAAATTAATTTGTAGTAGATGACTCTTTGTTTTTCATCATGGAATCTGATAATGAAAATACCAATAGAGCAGGGAAAACAAAAGCAAAAAGACAAAACTAAGGGCATTATCTGTGATAAAGAATTCTTGCCAACTAAACAATGTCAGGAAAGAAGTAATGAGTTCCAGAAAATGTCTAGTCTTGGAAGAATTGTTTAGTGTCTGATGCTTTGGAAAAATACAACTTTTCTTCCTATATTTATTTAATTTTTTCCTTGGATATAATTGGCATCTGGTTCCATCATGCATTCTTGACTGTGGATTACTCTGAGGATGCAGCGGTTATGTACATTTTTAATGCTTTCTTTGAAGTACATGAGTTTTTGAACCACATTTATGAAAAATGGGTTTCAAAACATGCAAAGTGTCTGAGAGACCTCAAATACAACCCATGTCCCCCGGATTTGCTCCTGTCACTACCATGTTGGAGAGAGGACAGAAAACCAGTGTGGTGCTTGGTTATGACATCCCCTGGGTTTTTATTCAATATTTCATAAGGATGAAGAGTGGATTTAAACTAGAGAAATAAGTTAACATGTAAGCTAATGGTCCCCTGTGTTCCTGTTGTGTGTAAGTATCTGGGGGAAAAAGCCCATGCTTCTCATGGTTAATTCACCAGCTTTGGATGCTCTTAATTTTAAAGAAGGTGTTTTGGGTCTGTCTGAGATGGAGCCCATTTGCCCATAGCAGCCCCTCATAGTGCTGTGCTTTGCATTAGCTAGACAGGTGTTGATAACACACCAGTTTTGGCTACTGCTGAGCAGTGCTGGCACAGCTCAGGGTAAAATTCTGGAAGGGGACACAACCAGACCAGCTGACCCAAACTAATTAAAGGGATATTCCATACCATATGATGTCAGCTCATATATAAAAGCTAAGGAAAGGAGCAGGAATGAGGGTATTCATTGTTTACAATGTTTGCCTAAAGCAATCACTATGCATGCTGAATGAAGCTGTGCTTCTGGAAAGTGGCAGGACATCATTCACTAATGGGAAATAGAGAATAAACCTTTTTATTTTCCTCATCACTTGGGCATGCACAAACTTTTGCTTTTGCTTTGGTAAACTGCCCTATCTCAACCTATGAGTCCTTTTCTATCTTATACTCTTGACTCTATGTGGGTGGGAAGGGGAGTGATATAGAGTGGTTGGTGGGCACCAGACATCCATCTAAGGTCAACCTACTACAGAAGGCATCTTTAAGAAGATGTTGTGTGAAACCTTATTGCAGTTTTCTCCTTCCAAACATTCCAGGAGTGTTTGGGAAGAGTAAAGGTGAAACCCCCCGAGAAAACCAACAACAACTAACCCCATGAGAGTGCTTAATACTTCTTTATTCCATGAGAGCATGGTAGTAGAGTAGCTCTCGTTTTTTGCATTCGGCACTTGCCCAGTGCTGGCACAGGAGTGTTTTCTTCAGGCGTGCCAATATAAATTTGAATTTGCCCTCAAGTTCATCCGATTGGCATGCTGTGGAATGTTTCAAGGACTGCCTCATAGTCACCATATCCAAGAATTTAGGGAAAAATCTGAAAAGGGTATCTTCAAGAAAAGATGCTTCAGAATGATAGTACTTACTTTGGCAGTAAAATATAACCTAGTGGTACTGCAGGTGCTATTGTCATAATTTGAGATGGAATAGATATTTCAAGACATACAAGAAAAAAACCTCCAATAAGGAATGCTTACTATATTGCCAGTGTTTAGTTGCATGAAGATAGCACTTGCTGCCAAAAGTTGTTGAATTATTTTCCTGGTGTACATTTTCCATTGCATTTCTAATGTGATCTCTTATTATTTAGTTCTATCTCTAGTTGATGAAAGCATAAATTAAGATAAAGTGGATCAAGGTTACTGATGCTTTCTGATAATAAACTAAAACTGTTGATTAAGCAGATGATGAGTTTAAGTCAACATCCTTTGTATTAAAATGCTTGATGTAGATTTATGAACTAACCTCACAAAAGTTTCGCAAGTGTAAAATAAATGTTAAATTATGATAAAGAATATTTTACTTTAGCTTAATTCAATATCTACAGTTCTAATATAGAAAGTAATTTAAGTAATAAAGGACATAATTAAGCCCTATCAATATACTGAATTTTTTATTTTCAGATTAAAACATCAGAAGTATGATTGGTCTTTCATCTTGATTTGGCAGTGTATTTGTTTTGGATTTCCATGGATATTTAATAAATATTGTCTGTTTGAATGAATCCCCTTTTTTTTATTTTTGAAGAACAATCTAAGAAATAAGTTTTGCTGTTTCTATGGCACTTAGAGGTACAAAAAATTCTCCTGTTTTTCCCTTCTTTGGACATGAAATAAGATTTTTTTTTTTTATAATTAAACATTTATTTTATGCTTCTTTTGATATATTTCCTATCTTCTTTCACCAGAATTTTTCTGCTGCCTTTTTTCCAGGCTCCTCTTTAGGCCAGGCAAGATACTATGCTGCTAACTTGAAGGTATAACTTTGGGGCCAGTTTTGTAAGGATTCATGTGGTTTTGATGGGACTCTTTCAAGTGAATCCTCTTCAATTTGGGACATCTCCATTTCAGAGCTGAGAGAGTTTATGGGCAGCCATGGGTACAAGCTGCCATCATGCATCACCTCCAGTTTGCCACTGCTTCTCGGGTGACAAGGCCTGAAGAGTCCTTTCTAGATAATCCTTCATGTGATTTGATTCAAAATTCCCCACTCCTGTTTTCTGAATTCTGATGATTATAGCAGCATGTGGATGAGAAACATTGTGCTTGGGTTTCACTACGGAGCCTTTTCAGCATGGGCTTATCATATACTTCTTCACAAGGCTGGTCCTTTTAATTTTAGTTTCTTTCTGAGAAACACATTCAGTGTAGCACTGTTTAAAAGATACTTTCAAGTTATGGATTTCATGCAACTCCAAATTAGCAAATGTCAACAATTAATGTTATTCCTTTTTTTTCTATGAATCTTCCTCCTCACACTTTGTATTCAGCTCTTAAGATGCTAAGATTATCTCATTACAGCCAAGGGAAAAAGAAAAGGCAAAAGAAAAGTTTGAATGCATCCAAGAACTGTTCAATATTCTCAGTGGTTCCCAAAGTGACATTAAAATGAATAGCATGCTTTCCATCATAACAAAATCTAAGGTTACTCAGTGTTGTTTGAAATACAAATAATACAGAATTATTTTACTATTAAAGTGAAAAGCTTGCAGATGACAGCAGTTCATTTTTTTGAAGCTATTGTGTTAAGATCCTGCAAATCTACCTGTAATGCTGAATAAGAATGATCCACGGATTAAAAATCAGTGAGGAGTTTTAGGGAACACAGCAAATAAAGTACAATAGTAACCTTACACTTCAGACACAGGATGAGTATAATCTCCACAGCAGACAAGATGGGCAAGATCTACACGGACTAAGAGAAATTAATCAAACTGTACTGCAATGCTTGGCCTGAAATCTGGAGATGCTTTGAAAAGTCAATAAAGGAGGCCTTCTCCCCAGCAGGAGTAAATCCATCTGATATGCTGACTTGCATCAGCTGAAAATTTGCCCCAATATTTGTAAAATTAATGGGCTACACTATATTATTTTCTTTTTCCCTGCTGGTAAGATGGAAAAGTAATTAGTACACAACTGCATCCCCAAAAGTATTGTCTAATAGAACTGGGTTTTGCTTTGTAGTCAGATATGATAACATACAGAAAAGAGCTAAGAGCCACAGGGTTGGATTGTTCACCAGAGCCAAATAATTATTAACTACTGCTTGTCCACTTTGAGGGAATAACCAACACATTGTTGAGTGAAACAAGCCAGAAAATTAGAATTTAAACCAACATAGGAGGAGGGAAAGGAAAGACCTAGTTCTCCTTTATGGAAGAACTGATATTTCTTAGAATGTTTAATACAACTACTTACTTTGTAAGTCAGAAAAGTGAATGATTCGAAGAGTAAAATACACCAAATGCTAAACTAAATAAGTAGGTTTCAGTGATAGAAATACTCACAACACTTCACAATACTTCACAACACTGAAGATTTTGAGTTTGGTTTAGTTCTTTGTTTTTAGTTCTTTTAAGTTAATTTAATTTTATTTTTTCCTCAATGCACTGAAATGCACAAACCCAAGAAATGAATAAAGGAAGACTATTTAATGTGAAAATAGAGAAAAACATGGTTAACTCCAGCTTAGTTGAGAGGTAAGCAATTCCTATCAAAGTAGGAAACAGTAAGTCCTTATAATTAAAGTGCTTGAGTAGGAAACATCAAGGGAGTAGTCTAAATACAGTTAGTTAACAAAGGCAAACTAAAAGGTAGTGTGGGTATTCACTGGATAAATAATACAGAAAGTAACGCCACCCTTCAAGTCTAATGTTGACTCACTGACCAGATGGATTTGGTATGTTTACAGTGCTGAAAATCAAGCTTTTTGAAATGATAAGTGTAGAAAATAGACTGGTGTCTTCTTTTAGTGAAATTGGTATTATGAAGAATCAGTGTTCTACCTTAAAATGAAATTATGAATGTGAATTTTAAAAGAGCCGATGGGAATTAAGGTTTCCAACTCCAGTTGAATTTTATTAGGATTTAGAAGTCTAATTCTCACGTGCTTCTTTGACAATCTCGGACTAAATATTTACCTCTTTCTGCATTTTATGCCTTTTCTGCATTATTTACAACATTCAGAGATACCATTGCTCTCTAGAGCATACTGAGATTGTGTAGTATGTTCTCAACTATTTTATTTGCTTATGTTGAAAATAGTTAGCAAAAATTTGAAGGTATATGAAGTGTTCGTTGTATAAGAAATGAAACTGAATTGAAGAATCAGGACTTTAAAAAATTGATCCTGTTATTTACAACTAATGTATTTTCCATTTGATTTCCCTAGACACAGCAAGAGTGAAGCCAAGTCAGTTTCTTCCTCAGGATTCTGGTGATCACTTTCCAGCGGGACCCTGCCAGAGTGGTCACTTTGAGCTTTGTGGAACTTAATGCTCCTGTCTCTAGAACTTTCTGCTGATGACGACAGCACAACAAAGCAATCTTCACCTATGATCTGTTCTCCAGTCAATGTCTTTCATTGACTAATTTAACATCTTTTTACAGAGAACTGAGTTGCATTTAGACCAAATAACTTATTTCCCTAAACATATCTTCTTATTAACTGAAAGAACCTTTTTATAACTTGTCCTGTTTCTTAGGTTTTTAATCCACATCTCAGGATTTCTTAGCTCCAGTAATTTCCTGGGAATCACATTCAGCAATCACATATGCTTTGTGTTCATATCCTTTGCACACTATGGATCCAACTGAAAGGCTTCATCTAAGCGATCTAGGCAAAAGGAATACACTCTAAAATTAATACACTCTGCATTAGGAAAGCAAAATGGATTTAATACATTGGACCTGGGTAATGGAACATAATGTCAGTAATAATGATATCAGATTTTCTAAAAGATTCTAGGTGCCTACTTTTAAAACATTTTAAGGAGATGTTGTCCTAAAATACCAGTAGGACCTGGTCACTTTTAAGTACACCTTTTTGAAAAGAAAAATTCCTTTCCTATATGTTACTATCCAACATGCAGCTGGCATCATTACAAAAAGTAGTAGCACATGCTATTAGTAAAACCTTATATTAGAGTAATTATGCTTTTCCCAGGTAAAAAGTGATAGCATGAGAAGCAACGGCCTCACATTGCAACAGGGAAGGTTTAGCTTGGATATTATTAAAACTTCTTCATTGAAAGAGTTGTAAAGCACTGGAACAGGCTGCCAGGGGAAGTGGTTGAGTCACCATCCCTGTAAGTATAAAAGATGTGTAGATGAGGTATAGAAGATATACAGGGACACAGTGCTGGATTTGATGATCTTAAATAACTTTCCCAGCCTAAATGATTCTATTATTGTGTGACTGTGTATATCATGACCAGGTAATTTCCAAATTCTTTGACATCAATGGATAAGAAGACAAGCACTGTAAGTATATGGGCATTTTGAAGTTTGCATTATAGCACATCTCTTCCTATTGGGCCTCATATTAGCTATCAACAGATATCTGAACAAAACGACAAAATGCAAAGTTGAGTTAAATCAGCTTTTTAAACTATTCAATTAAGATCCATATAATACTTTTCTTTCTTTCCTTATTAATCCTTTTTATTATATGGCGTAGAATTGATAACAACAAGTGATACCTAGAACCTTAATAGGTTTTGATATTGTTAATTACCTTTGGACAGAGGTCATCTTTTCTGTGGCACTGTCTTCCAAGGAGCATCAGGCAATTAGTATCAAATGATTTATCTAGTTCTTGTTGATATTTTTCTGGTAAAGACCTGAAACTCTGGTCATTTTACAACCAAAATCCACCCTTGTTTCAATAGGCCCTAGATGAAATCTGATTTGAATCTCTTACCTTAAAGAGACATCATACACTTAGCTAACTGCTATAGTTCACAAAATTTAATGTTGCGTGTTTTGTATCTGATACACTGGAGGCAACTTTTCAAGTTCCTGCAGCTGCGCAGCCTAAATCTTGGCACAATCTACTAATATATCTGAGACAGAAATATGACCCTATAAAAGTAGAGCATTATGAGCACTAAAGCTCTGCTATGTCTCAGTCAAAATATCAGGGTTTTTTACTGTAGTATTCCACTCAGTATTCATGGAGTAGAGTGTGATTAAAGAACCACTCTTGCTCTTTGTGCCACTTCAATAATTATTGTCTTTATTTCTTTAATATATGCTCAAAGTCTCATCCCACACAAAACATGATATCATAAAGCTAAGATAACAGTAGAGTGAGACATCTTTCACAATGGCAGTAACAAACTCTGGGTGGTTTTTCAGTGTTTATGAACATCAGCAATGTATTCATAAACTTATTTCAAAATCACAGAAATTTACACTTCTACACTAAAAGGGAAAAAAAATCCCTTGGAATGACTAAGGTAGAGCATGATAAAGAGAAGGTAAATGTGGTGTTTAATTAATTTTATGCATGTAGAGCTCAAGGGATAGAAAAATACAAAATGTCTTCTATAATTTTGGAAGAAAAAGAGTGCTTCTAAATTGCTTTAGCACTGTCTGGGCTCCTTCCAGAGCACCCAGAGCTGCTTGATTGCTCAGGGTCTTCTACTATTTCATCCCTCACTTCTTTTTTCTGTTAGCTGTATTATATATGTGTTTCCTGTCCTCAGTGTTTCTAGTACTTACAGTGACCAGCCTATAAAGGGCAGACATCAAGGCTCCTCCCAGTCAGTGAGTTTGTTCCTCTCCTTTGTCACAAATCCCATCTGTAGGTGCTTCATCAGAGGGACAGTCTTAACTCAGTCCTGCCTTGGGCAGCCAGGGCAGTATTCTAAAACAGTGTGCTATGGTAGTGATGGAGATTGATGTCAAAAGGACTTTAAAAGTGATTAAAATGTTTAGCTGTTTTGTTTAATTTTTAAAAGTCTATTTTAAAAACATAACCTCCCAGAGTGTTTTATGAGAAGAAATACTTTGTTTAACACTACTTCATACTAAAGAAATTTAAAATCTAATGTTATGAGTATCTTCTTGATTGAATATACAGCAGCTTTTTGGCTAAAATGATTCATCCCAGTGCATGAGAAAAAGTAGCCTCTCATTTCTGTACACTGATGTTCTGATGCAGGAAATTCAACATAGTCTAAATGGATGGTCCCTACAGCTGCTTTTCTTCCTCTTACTTAATGTGTAGTTTATGAGGTTGGGAGATCCCTGCAATGATCTGACTCTTCTGGGATCTTTTATCAATTGCTGTTCTCAGTACAGACTCTTTCCTGCTCCAGATGTTCATGAAGTGTAATATGCATGAGGAATATGTTGTTACAATTAAACCATAATAATCAGTACACACATCAGTTATTGGTATGGAAGCTCCACATTATTTAAGCATAGGAAAGGTAAAGAAAACTTTTTATTTTAGTTTTTCTATACGTTGTGTAAGGCTAAGTTTTCGTGAGACACAATATGAAAAATTTTTGTAACATGCTTATCACACATTCTGCACTCTCATTACTAATTTTCTTTTATTAAAATTGCAGTTGACTGTGTCTGGCAAGACTATTTTGATTGATTTGCAACTAATAATGAAATACAAATTACAGCAGTTTCTGAGTTAATTGCACCTTTGGCCTTATTTTTGACTGCAGTAATGTTTTTCAAATCAGTTTTAGACACCTGGCCATCAAGCTTCTGGGACCAGCACTCTTGCCCTAGACATCTCTGGCCTCCTCTCCACAGAACAGTGACAAAAATTGCTAAGTAATTGGTATGTTTCTATTCAGTTTGACACCTCAGCAAATTCAGTGTCAGGTAAGAACCTAGCCTCTTTTTTTTTTTTTTTTTTTCCCAGAAAATGACAGCATAAAATAATCATCTCCAAAATTATCTGATTTAGAACAAAAATCCTACATATAAAACATATATTTAGGGAATAAACACATCTGAACATGGCCTCTTGTCTGGGAGCTGGCAAAAAACAAGATGCAGAACTTGACAAGGTTAAGGTCAAATCCATAAAAGGATTTATATGTCTGGATCCTCTTCAGTAGACTCCAATACAGAGGGGAGCGTGTCAGCTCTTGACACAAAAACCGTGCTTACAGCCACAGAGAATCACATTCCCCCTCTGGGATTCAAAGCCTGATGCTTTTTCCTGAACAAACACAGTAAAGAGTTGGTGTTGATAAAGAAATATTCTCCCATTACCTCCACACATTTATAAAAAATCAAGACAATCAAAATAAAGGAGGGATGGGGTGGGAGTGGAAAGAAGAAAATAGGACTACAGGTTTAAGTCTCATTTTTAGTCACCAGTTCAGTAATTTTTTTCTGTTTCTGTTCCACTGAAGTTGCAAAATTGTTGTTGAGAAATCATAAGAAGTCCTTAGTCCCTCCGATATATACAATATGATAAAATGCAATTTAAGATCACTGCATTTCTGTCTGTTTAGTAGCTAGCTAATACACGTATCAATACTTACAAATTTTTCTGTCTCCTGAAATTAGGGAAATTAGGAGTGTGTCTGACCTTTGATGCAATTCTGCTTGAAGGACCAACCTTACCCTAAGCCCCAATTCAGAAACTTCTAGATACATGGTTATAATGCTTCATGGTGTTATCTTCATTTATCTCTGAGAAGAGTACCTGTATCCAAGAAGAGGAATATCCGAGAAGAAGGATATTTTTATCCAGAGAGAGTTTTTTCCGGTCACCATGCAGAGACTACAAAAGGTTTACTATGCCTATGAATCCTAATCAAGAAAAATAGATGTTAGGATATGCAGGACAGTAGCATAGCTCAAAACTCTTCAGTTTTTGACTGATACATTTCTTTTCCCTTTTCTGTTTCTCTCTCAGCTTGGAGAAGAGGGTTCTTGCTGGAGCTGTGACAGTAATACTTTCCTCATGAAAAAATACCTGCGGTGGAAACCTGTCCTGTAGGACTGCTTAGAAAAGATATGGCTGAAAACACCTTTCTCTAGAATATGATAGGAATATTCATATGAGGACTTGAGAGGCTGCATACCCTCAGTAAAAAAGAGGTTTCCTCCCACTTGCAGGGTTTAGAGTGCTGGAAGTTATAATAAAGGTGGACAGTAGCTAATAACTCTTCTGGGAACTCTTGGCCTGTAACTATGACACCTTTCATCTCTTGGGCTAGGAAGCAAACAATCAAGGGCTTTGCTTGAAAGATTTTCTGTGTGTCAGAAAGAAAGTATTAAGATTCATGTAAAATTTGAGGAGTGAGAGTTTCTCAGTGATCCCTGGAGTTAGAATACAGTGTGTGGAAAGTTCAGTCTCGAGATGATAACAGCAAGGAGTTTGACAGAGCTTGAAGCTTCTTATGCCTTCCTCTTATTCATTGCATAGCTCTAATGAAAGTTGTTAGCTGCCAAATCACGTAGCATCTAACTGAGAAGCTGGTTACTTTTGTTGGAATTATCATTAACCATTTGATTAGAAAAAGTTACAAACAGCCACTGACATTAGCTTACTGTTACCATTGTTTATTATTAAAATCTTTCATGAAAGCATAGTGAGAGACAAGGCCTACTACAGCTTATTATTTGTGTTTATACTTCAAATTTTGTTTATGCCTTTATCACTACCATGAAGATTAAAGTAGCCTAGTGCCAGTAACAAAAAATAATATTACTACAAGTAACTATTCATTTAAGTATACATTTTTATTCTATCTTATTTGCCTTAAATTCTATTTTTTCCCAAGCCATCCTAACTCAGATTTGGTTAACATTAGAATTTCTAATTTTGATTGCTTACAAAATCCACTCGTTAAATATACATCATATATCAGCATTTGTAATCTACATTGATGACATTACAATTAAATCTTAACCCTGTAGAAGACCTCTTAAAAATAGGTAATATTCCTATGCAACTCTTTTTATAATTCTACTTTCCTTTCCATCTAGTTGATGATGCCATTAGCTTTTTTTAAATGTCAGGGTCATTCCTGTACATGTCCACAATTCAGTTATGTACTAATAAAACTTCCTACGCCTAGATTTTCAATGTTTAGCTTTTTAAAATTTAGACTTAGAATAAGGCCAGAAAGGAAGCTAATTTCATGAGCTCTATAAACACTAAACCAAGATTACATGTTGGTATTAATTTCTTACTCTTGAGAGACTAAGCCATTTGAAGAATTTGGCAGTGGATGGAAAAGAAAATTCCAGATGGGCTTTCCAGCTAAGGATATGAGCCTTTTGTGTTCCAGTAGCTCTTAGAAAGACCTTGAGATTTCAGACACAATGTAGTTCCACATATCTTGTAGTACTGACAGATAGCAAGGAAAGAGATGGACGACCATTGCACTATGACTGACATATTTTTCCTTTAGAAGTATGTCTTCCCTTTCAGTGTCCTTCCCACCTCTAGCTGAAGTGCACTGGATGTGCAGTGAGCATGCAAGTCCCAAAACCCATCCCAATGCTTCACTGTCACATGTAAGGGAAAGAATTTGTGACATTGTGCTGATTCAAAAGATGTGGCATGAGAAGTAAATATAGAAGTGGACTGACAAATAAGTGCAAAAAGCATAACTCCAGGCTCTCTCTCTGTCCCGCTTGATTTATTTTGAAACTTTTGGTATTAGTATTATGCAGCAAACTCCAAAATTGCTCTGAATTAAGCTTTTCCTATAACAAACTCTGTGACATTTCCTCTCTCTGTTGTTTACAAGTAAACATAAGGATGAAGAATCTCTGTTCTGATAATTGATTCAAGGACTGAATAAGCATTTAAGGGGCATTAAAGACAATTTCGAAAATAGATTGAGGGCAGGATGCTGTCCTGTACCAATTGAATATTGTCATCACTGACCTGCAGAAACAGGTAGTCTTATATCTTTACATCTTTTAACTTATATCTTTAATCTTTCCTTACGCTTAGTTCCTAAACTATTGACTAAACTGGCTTTAACAAGAAGCACAAAAAGTGCCAGTCCTGACAGTAGCCCGAAGATTGTTCCTTTCTCCTAAGAAATTGTAGAAATTATCTCAAAATTCCTCCAGCTGAGTAGGATAATAAAATGATGGACCACAAAACTAAGGATGCTCCACATAACGTCCATACCACATTTAGATGAGGGTTGACTAACAATGGACAAAATAAGCTTTGACTATTTCCACAGAAAAATTAGATTAGATTTGGTCACAGAGACTCTGCCATAGAGGAGCAGAAGTAGAAAAGAACTAAGAGTGATTTTCCCTTACACTTTTTATCAGGGCTTGGTGCTGCAATACAACTAGGATACATGCAAACAGTTAGGATACAAAAAAACAAACAGACTGACAAACCTTCCAAAACCAGCATACAAATGCAAGCAGTCAAGAAACTCCACAGGCAGTGAGGATCCTGACTGGAACTGGTTGAAGGGTTCTTGGTGTATTAGAAAGGAAAGACTTGGGCTGGATCATTCAATATAATTCTCAGCGAGTTTTTGGAATAGAAGTGTATAGACCTCAAAATGGCTGTTAAATATCATTAAGTATGCTTAGTAATCAGTTTTTACATGTGATTGCATCTTGCCTTCAGTTACGTGACAACAACTTCTCCTTTAATTAAATGGGATTGCACCTGTGTAGGTAATGATACAATTGGGCCTATGATATATAATAAATAATACTCAATATCTTTGCCAAAAATTCATTTTGTTGCATAATTTAGTGAATGTTAAATAATTATTAGGAACATATTTACTGAAATTCAGTTGTTCAACATCTATCTTCATGCAAATTATTGTTACACTTCGATAAATATTCATAGTAATCACTGTGTATTTAATTAACATACAATAAATTTCTCATTAAGTCTGAGTTAAATCCTTTCAAGGGGGGAGCATTTCATTTAATGTGTAACTGGAAATGTCTCTCTGGAGGCTTACATAATTAATCTTATTTTTGGTTCCTGACCAAAAGAAAGGGCAACTGATCGCTGTGAGGGATTGTCTATTCATAGTATGTGATCCTGTGCTTTGATAAAAATTCAGCCAAAGCAATTGAGCACAAAACAAGAATGAGATAACAAATGTTTTATTTAACTTTCCTGTGATTTAAATGATTTCAAAATAATTTATTTGGAAGTCATAAAAGCTTTGAAATTAAATGACAGAACAGTGAGATTTACAGTAAGAAACAAAGTTCAAAAAATTTAAATTACATCAAAAGCAAATCAGGATGAAGATAAAAATTGATGGCATCTTTAGAAAATACGTCATCCAGTCACTCTCCACTTTTCATTCAATTTTCATCCTGTTTTACTCTTTTATGATTTGCTTGATCAGACCTATTAATAAAATGGTTTATTTTCTTTTGGTTTATATATAATGTTGACCTTCAATTATTTGAAAATTTTTATTTTTCATCTTTTAATGAAATTATGTAGAATTCCTAATTTCTGTTTTCCTTATTGTTATTTTGTTTCATTAAAAGCTCTGTGAATTCTTTTATGGAGTAAACTGAAGCGTTTAATACACATGTATAATATGCATATATATAAAGTATATAATAATTTTCAATTATACCAATAATTTGAGATGTACCAGACATTTTTCTTTTCCCCCCTCAAGAAAACCCCCAAAACAGCCCAGTGGGAATTAAAAGGATAGTCAAATTCTGCATTCAGAGAGAACAAAGACATTTTAAACACCTTTCAAAATATCAACGAGCAAGATGCTCTGGAAAAACCTACTGGATCATACATGCGACATCTCGGTTTGAGGTGATTCTCCAGTCCCCCTGATGTAATTTACCACTGTCTCAGTGCCATACACTCAAGCCTAGCATTAGTCCTTCCTTCAGCTTCTGCCAATTAAGTGAAGACTCAATTCATCATATCAAGTAGAACAGTTTGAAGAAGCTAAAACTGCCAGTATCAGAAGAATTACTATCTTTGTGATTAAGGTATTTTCCTGAAACCGATACATTCATGTGAAAGTTGAACTAGAGTTTTTTGAAGCAAAATATTAACCAGAAGATTCAGAAAAATGTGACAAAAGCACCTTTCAAAATTGTTTCTCCCTCTTCTGCTTTCTGCTCCCTGGGACATAGCCACTGTGCGAGCTGAAGCTGAGGTTGAGATCTTTGTCTAGGGAAAACAGATCTGCAGGGGGGAGCTGAAGCCCTGTGGATAAGGATCCTGCTCCTGGAACCATTTTTGTATTTTGCAGTGTCACAGGTTTTGAACTGGCAGAAAGGACTCCACTTGTCTCCTGCAGCCTGTGACCCTCAACCATGCTCTCCCTGTTCTCTCACAACATAAAACCAAATCTCAAAGTTTCTGTGTAATAGAGGAAGAAGCTTTGTAAGCTCTCCTACCCTAAATATCTTACTGTTTGCATCTGAGAAGGTCTCCTTTTGGAACAATGAGCAGAATTTGATACCTATCATGTAGCAGGGGTAATTGGTCTTTCAGACTTCTTTGGTAAATGTTGAAACGGATCAATCTACATAAAAGAGCAACAAAATCTTGTTCTGTTAAATAAATAAAAAAAAAGCAAACAAAATAAAAACAAAAACAAACAAAAAAAAAAAAAAAGAAAAAAGAATAGTTGATCCAGATCAGCTTGAAAGCCATTGATAAAAAACAATTTGTGCAAACATGGGCACACAGTGACATTTAAGATGGTTTCTGCCATTCTTGAAAGGTCTGCCGTGAGTCCAGGGTCATATCCAGCAACTCCATAGAAACCATCAGTAACACAGGATGCTACTAGATGTGTCTGTTAAGGCAGATGAATGATTTCCAAATGCTCTGTGCTTGGAATGCAGCATCTAAGAATAAATAGCTACTCTGCATTATATTTGTCTGTAGAAGAATTATGACAGACTTCATATCAAATAAACATATGCCCTATGCCCTATAAGGTACTAAAATCTTAATGGGGTCTGGTGAAAGGAAAAGGAGAGACAAAGTTTTTTTCCCGCCTTTTTCTGCTAACAAGATAGCAAAACTTGCCCAGCCTGAGTTTCACACTGGTAAAACTGGACTCATACCTAAGGAGCAATGAGTGTTTCCACACAGAGGATGTGTTGCCAACTCAGATTCTAGTTTAATGCAGATTAATTTTTCCATTTATATAACACTTCTTCTTCATATATATGATCATTTAAGTACTACAACCCAATGCATAAACATTACCCAGGGGTCTTTCTTGGCTTTTTATTTCTTTCACTAATCACCAGTTGTTGGGGTTTGAGGGGTGCTAGGGTCTCTTTTGGGGTTGTCGGGGTGGGCTTCAGGTCTTGGCGTGGTCTTGTGGGGGGTCTTGGGCTTTGGGAAGGGGAGATTGTGTAAGGAGTGCTCCCTTACTTTGTCTGTGTAAAATCCTGTTTTCCTTAAGGGAAGGGGGGCTGGGATCATGGTGTTTGAACCTGCGAGGCTCTGCTGCCGTGGTCGTTTCCCTGAGTCCTGGATTGGGGCCAGGGGTGGTGGCGGTGAGGCAGCGTGGCGACGAGAGGGCATAGGAACAAAGCCGCGGTGAGGCTGTGACTGGCACAGTGCTGCGTGCAGTGCAGCGCTGAACAGCAGCTCCCAACCCAGCAGCGGCGCAGGCGGCAACTCGTGGCCATCAGCGGGTGGCCCTGGGGGCCGGCCGTGCCACGCATAATGCGTGGCATGCCGCAGTCCCGACACGGGCAGCCGCGGTGCCGCTGCAGTCCCAGCAGCGGTGGCGAGCAAAATGGGGTGGCAGGCGAAATCGCACTGTAAGTGCCACTGCCGAACCCTGGCATGCCCGTGGATCGTGGCGGGGACGCGGCTGCCCAGCAGGGCAGCACAGGAGGTGCGGTCCCAGCAGTTCCCAGCTCGTGGGCAGAGACGCGCTGTGAATGCCGGCACCGGACCCTGGCACAGCCGT
This sequence comes from Serilophus lunatus, assembly GCA_013399895.1. NCBI lineage: Eukaryota > Metazoa > Chordata > Aves > Passeriformes > Eurylaimidae > Serilophus > Serilophus lunatus. The sequence continues at coordinate 982,061 of VXBA01005923.1, forward strand.
GGTCGGTGGCTACTTATGGAGAGCATCAGGGGTTCTGTGTTGGCACCGTGCTGAGAGTGCTGCGGGGCGGCCCGCGGCCAGAAAAAAAGATGGTGCCTTGAGCCCTGAACACGAGGTCTCCGGTGGGAACCACCATTTTGCCTGGAGTGAAGATGCCGGAAAAGAGGCGGAGCTCGGCTCCGCTGGCCAATGAGGAGACAGCTTGGCCAGGAAGAAGACAGCAAGATTCACGCGAGACTTGGAGGGCTTAAAAAGCTGAGCACAGAAGCCCTCCTTCACCTCAGCTTCCTGTCCAGGGGTGAAGCACACGGCTCCTCTCCTCCTGGGTCTCAGACCACGAGGCGTGACTCCACCCATTCCTCTCGGCACCGAAGCGACATCCAGCTTGATAGCAAGTAGCCACTTCCCGAAGGTGTCCTGGGAGGTGAGTCGCTTTTCACTTCTTTTTGTGTTTTGCAGAAAACCTCAAGGGCCGTGAGTGACACCACTAGAGGGAGGGAGAGAGACGGCTTCCCTACCCCTCCTGCTGTTTTCTCAGCTAGTCGCCTAGCTTGGAAAGCAGTTCTTTTTTTGTTTTTGTCCCTTTTTTCCCTTTTTTTTGTATTCTGTGTGTCGAGTGTTTCTCTGTGTAAATTTTAAGTCCCCATAAGTTGTCCCTTTTTCCCTATTTTAAACCCCAAGTAATAAACTGTTCCCCTGCTGCTAATTTTGTTCAGTTTTCCGTCATCTTTATTGCACATGCCCCTTAGACGATAAAAAGTGGTTCAAACCACCACACCACTCTTTCTTTCAAAAAGACTGTCTTTGAGGACTTAGTGCTCAAATATGCCTTGTTTAATTTCAGTCCCCAGATTACCTAAACTTCATTACTGTATGGTTGGTTATCCCACTTTTTAACAGGAGGGATTCAAATTGGCAATAAGTACTCATGCATGTGATGCTGTAGACTTATTTACTCTAAAAGAAGGCATCTCAAAGCAGTTTAAATTTTCTGCATGAAGAATTTTTGTGGCTCTCAGATGAGTAGTGTAAAACATTGTGTTTAAGTTTGGCAAAACGAAGAGTCCTGTTCAAGCTGTTGTCTGAAGTTCTTCTAATTCTCTTTTCTTTACTACTCACTTCTTTATTTCTGTTGCATGTGTGCCTTTCACTAATTTTGAAATCAAGTTGAATAGGACAAGGCTTTTAAAATGCATCTCACTATAGTCTTTATAATAAATTTCTCTCCCAGACCTCATCCCATGGATTATACAGAATAAATAGGCTGTGCATTTTATACTACATTTTACAGATGAGAAAACTGAAGAAAACTCAATAAGAACATAATAAGACTAATTTAAATTCTATATCAAGTATAAATTTAATCTTTAAAATGTCTGTAATACTTAGGAAATGAGCTTCACAAATTATTGGAGGCTCTCCTTCTTTTGAATTACTTTCTTTCCCTATTATTTTGCATCTAATTATGATTTCTTCTCTATATTCACTATACTTAACTTCCTTTGTGTGAGAGAAGGTGTATATATGTAAAAGGATACACACTTTTATATGTGTTTCTGTATTTTCTTATGAAAATAACAAGCACATACTACCACTTCTTCTTCCTCCTTGAGTCAGTATGTTACTGCTTCACCACACCAACAAATTAAAAACAATTTCCAGTTTCCTTCATAAATACCTAGTGGCTAAAGACTATTAATGCATTTTTTGAACTGGCATAAATTCAAAAATTACTCAGAGAAGAAGAATATAAAGCATTGATTGTTTACAATCAGATTTTGTAATCTACATTTTCCTCATGGAGGTTAAAGTTTATCTTATTGTACAACAGCAGATATAATTTCACCACAACTATTTATCAAAATTGATATTTTGCAGCGCAAATCATTGCTTTCTGGGTCTACAAGGTAAGCAAGCTGTTGGCCTTTCCCTTAATACCTTCCTTTAAAAATAGTAGCTGCCAGCAAGTTATAGTTTTATCTCATATATGTGAGAGTACTTCAATAAATCATTTCTGCTTACAGCAATTATAGATTAGAGGCTTTTATAATCATGAAATAAGCCAAATAGTCCACTGCTGTTCTCAGAAGATTGAAAATCACTGTATATTATTCTCTTTGTGTGGATGTATGAGCCTTTTGTTTCTCAGGGGCTAGCGTCACATTTAGCCATGCTGCTGGTATGTAGCTTGTATAGCAGAAATGTTTTCTACAAGCTGGGAAACATTAGGGTCTTTTGTCAATTTCTGACATCTTTACCTATGAAAGAATCAAGTGCACTTCAGGTGTTTTAACTCCCTAAAATCATTCTTTTTATTCTCCTTTCTTTTTCCCCAGGTACAAGATAATCTACAAAACAGTGTTTTGAAATGCTCTGGCTCTGCAAGTAGTACATAAAGGCCATTGGAAGGAAGTTTATGAAGGAGGTTTATCATAATTCTCTCATGGAACAATTATGGCAGTTAGATACACTGATACTTTTGTATCCATAGAACCACAATATTTGGTGAGCAATGATTAGAAGGAGTTTCTTACCAGAAATAGATATAAAACTCTGGTTTTGATGACATTCTTAGCAAAACAATTGTGCTATAAAAAAAGATAATCATGACAGATATCAAGGTCAGGGTAATTACTTTCTATATTTGGATTAGTATTATCCTGGGTGTTATATACAAGCTATCTACAAACATCAACCTATTGCTGTCCTTCCTTAGGAACAGACTTTTCACTTTTACATTATGAGCTTTAATGTATGTGCCAAAATAAGAATTTAAAAAAAAATATTGTTGTAATTTTTGTTGTTTGTTGGTTTGTTGTTTTTTTTTTAAACCCAGAAGGTTCAGCATAAAAATTAAAGAAAAAGAAAAAACAGAGCAAAGTTGGCTTTAAAGTTGAAAATACGCAAACTCAGAAATGCAGATTGCAAAACAGTATTTTATCCAAGAGAATTGGATGGCAGAAACCAGCACGTGTCAGGTTCTTATTTACATTTCTGATAGTCCTGAAATTAATAGATAGCTATTTGCTTTAATCTTTTCATATCATACACAAACTGCTTGTATATGTTTTATCATAATAATTTTGATAGGAATTGAATTTTGTTCCAGTGGCATTCAGTTTCTAATTTTCAATCCCAAGTTGTTGGATTGTAGCTGTGCTCGAGGGTGATATAAGAGCTTTACATAAACAGTGCTTCAGAACTGTACGTGCATCTTGACTGGACTAAATCAACAGAGATAGTAGTGTGCTGATTCAAAGGCACACATAAATGAAAATGTTTCAAAGCCAAACTAATGTGATCTTCTGAGCTGTGAGTTAAATTTAATGTTACAACAAAAGACAAGGTCAGTAAAGTAAGCCTTATTTCTTCAGATTCTTTGCTTTAATGTTATTAAGTGTCCGGACACAGTAAACTCAGTGCCCCCACCCCCAACAGATCTCCTTCTGAATTATTTGTCTTTGAAATTACTCATTTTTTCCTCCAGCTGTGTTACAATGTTCAGCTGAGGCTATAAATAAACAGCTCTTTCAAATGTCATTGGCTAGCATCATTCTACGCATTGATCATGAAATAACACTTCCAAGTTCCTATTGCATTGTGAACTGGATGTTCCTGGCCTAAAATGTGTGTAGCTTGTGCTAATTTGGTATGGACACTCCTAAGTTCATCAAGTTTTACAGCTTCTGCATCATCAGTCACAAATTTAAATCTTCTGCCATTTTCATACAATAAAGTCATGAAAAAATGACTTTTAAGCTACAAAGTGATGGGAAAAAATACTCTTTTTCCTCACTGGTGACAACTTGTCTCTATTTTTCATCCAAATAAGTAGAATGCTGTAAAACCTGTCCAGAAGACACAGCCTGGAAGAATTAATCAAAGGTTTGTTTATGAGCTGTTTGGAACAGATTGAATGTTGTGTTGACAACACAATTTACAAATTGCCTATCAACATCAACAGAAGTGTAGCAGCTGATCATGATGTCAATGAGAGCAGATCTGAGACCAAATCAAAGAGCTTAGCTGATATGGTAACTTCTTAAATAGAACGCCTGAGAATAGTCTTGAAATCTAGTACCTGCATCCAAGCATATGCACTGTCACCTAAATATTTCACCAAGAATGAGGAATGTTCACTGCGGAACTACTAGGCAAGTGGATCAGTTTGCCCAATGGGACCATTTTTCACTATCTAAGGAAAAACATATGAGCTGAAACCCTCCAGCTTCCTTTATGTAGTGGTTGGTGCTAGTGAATAGTTTTTTTATAGATAAGTTTTTTATTACACCATTTAGGTTCCAGCTTTTGCAAGAAAAAAAAATGCCCAACAAAAACACCCTCCAGAAACTTGAGCCAGCCCTTGTGGAAAAGGTGGCCAACAGCCACCAAATGCTGGTAAACATTTTTAAATATAAAAAATTCTTACTATGGTTGTTGTCAGACACTGGAACAGGTTGTCCAGACTCTTCATCTTTGTGGACAATTAAAACTCAACTTTCTTTGGAAGAAATGAAACTACAGGCTTCCAAATGTTTTAAATGCACATCCACCTTACCATATTTACTTCCATATTGTAATATGTTTCTATAGAAATCCTTTAAGTATCTATGTATTTTGAGGGAGACAGAATTCTTTTTATGGTAAAGATTTTACTCCATCAGATAATAGTTAGACAAGACTTAATTTCTTTCAAAACCAAGGCCTGTACCTGAAATGACTGGTGTATTTTTCCTAGATGATGAATACAAGTAGAGTATGGCTCTCCACTGGGTAAGAGTGAGATCTGATGGAAAAAAAGCAATAACACTTTTAAGGATCTTGGGCTATAAAAGAAGCAGAAAAACTATGACTATGTGATTCTTAGTCAGACATCATTAACTGATGAATAACAGGATCCAGGAACTGCCTTCTTGCAATAAAACCAAGGAAGGCTCCTGGGACACCTTATTGGAGCCTTTCAATACATAAAAGCAACTTATAAGAAAGGTGGAAGCAGACTTTTTAACAAGAGTCTGTAGTGAGAGGACAAGGGATAATGGTTTCAAACTAAAAGAGAGTAGATTCAGACTAGATATGAGGAATCAATTTTTTAAAATGTGGTTGGTGAAACACTGGCACAGGTTGCCTAGTGTAGGAATTGATCCACACAGAGTTAAACCCAGATATCCAAACCACATCTAAGATATTAAGGAAAGGTTTATTCCAAAGTTTGAAACCCTGGATACACTGATAAATCAAAATGTAGCAGGGGCAAAACATAGTCTCAAGTGTCCTGTTGCAGTGTCTTTATAACAATACCGTTTGCATCTGCATAACTTTAAGGCAATAATCTCCTCTGCGCTTTACAGTTTCTTTCTCTTCCCAAGAGGCCTCCAACAAATGTGAGAACTTTTATCTCTTCTTGTATCAGGGGAGTTAACTTCTCAAAACAGACAGGCAAACATTCTTTCATGGGAAAGAATTTTCCCACACACTGGGTTTTTAATAGGCCTATTTTTCCCAGCAGCAAAAACCTCCTTGAGCAAAAGTCTTTTTCCTCATTGAATAAATCTTTTGCATTATATTGCTCCTCCACAGCTAGAGAGGTGGTAGATGCCCCATCCTTGGTAACATACAAGGCCAATTTAGACAGAGTTCTCAGCAACCTGTTCTATTTGAAGCTTGTGGCAGGGTACTGGACTTTTTCCTTCCAACTCAGACTCTTCTACGATTCTATGGCTCTGACTGTACTCTTCAGTATCCCTAGTAGTGCAAAAGGCTTCACAAGGTGGTTCCTAGAACCCCACTTTCCACTTCAATTTTTTCCCAGAATCATACTTATTGGATATGAGAATCTATTGCTTTTTAACCTGACATTTTACTTCAACATCTCATCAGAAACTGGTATTTCAATGTCTGATTCTTTCTCATAAATCTTTCCAAAATTGCTATTTTATTGTGATTAAATAATTGATTTTAAAATACTGTAAAACAGTTAAAGTAGCAGAACTTTTAGTGTAAGAGTCAGGTAGCTGGATGGCAGCAGTAACTTGTACTTATGGCAATTTGGAGAATAGGTACATCCATGCAAATCTGTGGAAGAACTGTGCACTAACCACATCAGTTTTGCAAACAGACACGCTTGCCTCAGGTGGATATTTGTATTGCAGTAACTATGGACTGTTTATGGAAAGAAGACAAGATTTCAGTCTGCAAGTCAGCATAAGATTTGACAGATTTTTTTGGGTGTTGGGGTTCACCAAAACCATCACATTTCTGAAACAGCTTTGAAGGTGACAGATTGGATTTTCATCATTTCAGAGTTTAGTTGGCAATAAGTATTGGATATCTATTAAGGAGTGAGAAAATAGGTAAAGAATGCCATGAGGATTGGTTTGCTTCATCTTGTAGACATTCCTATATAAATAGTGTGAGTCTCATTAAAAATACTAGCACTTGAGAATTTTGCACTATTCTGCAAATTAATTCATTCAAGAAGTGCTGTATTTCTCATTGTGTAAAGTAATTCATTTGCATGTCCTGAACACTCCCGTGCTACTTTCTTCATGTTACTGGCAATGTACTGCAAGCACCAGCCTATGAAATAAGCCATGATGCAAATGATTTCATTAGATTATTAGATTCTTAGAGATTAATGTTAACAACCGACAGCATTCTCTGTAACAATAGGAGCTTTTCTTTGCAACAGCTAGTTTTAAAATTGAGTGTTGTTGTCCATCTTATCATTTAGTACCAGATGAGAGTAATAAGAAAAGCACATCCTCTATCCAACAGCTGGGAATCCCAGCTTCATAGATAAGAGAGGTTGTGTTAGTTCTGACAAAAACTGAAATGTCTTGAAAAATTTTCTAGGAATAATGGGATCTATATAGAAATGCAAAGAACAATTTAACAGATTTGTACAGCCATTTATCTTATGTTTTAAGCTCATCTTCGAAAGTGTATACCTAATTCAGGCTTGCTGTAACTTATTCTTTCTTTTAGATTTCTGAATAACCGTATGTAGATATTCTTTGTCATTAGGAAAAAAAAAATTAGTGATCAAAAACCCAAAAATAATTGGTTTGAGCTGGAGTTTTCAGACTGGTATATTGGCATTTTGGACATTAAATTTAATGTGTGAAACTTTAATGCATACGTTTTCATCTTGTTTTTTGAAGAGAACAAGTTATTCATCCTTTACTATAATTCATAAAGTTTTAGAGAATAATTGCTAGCACTGTAACCTGAAGTCCTTGGAAATGTGACTACCTACACTGCAGGTAAATGCAGTTGACAATGTGGTTCCTAAAGTTGGTTACTGAAAAGGTGTTTGTATACACTGAATTTATGAAACAATAGTTGCTCTGTACACTATTTACTACAAGGCATCCCTGAATTTCTTGCAGTCCAGTGGCAGAGTAGTCCTTTGTGATCAATAGTCAGAATTAATCTTTTTTTTTTTCAACCGTTAACTTGAAAATCTTAAATAGCTCCCACTTGAGGTCCTGCAGTAATCAAAATTTTCCAGGGGAAGAAAAAATGCTATGTGAAAGGGCAAGGCACTTTCCTAAAGAAATATTTATCATCTAATTTTAACGTAAAACAAAAATGAAAACTGAAACATGGCTATGGTCTTCTCATGTCAGCAGCGTGGTGTAAAGATTGCTTGGTGAAGCTGTAAGTAAGGAGAGGATGACATGCACTAAAAAGTAGGAAACTGAAAATCGCATTGGGAAAGTAGAGCATCCTCTCCCATATGGCTCCCCATTAAGGGGATCTGTAAAGGAAGGTTACCATGTCACTTTGCATTTGGAAAAAAATGAGTCTCAGAGAAAAGTAGCTAGTGAAAGCCCTGAATTATGATCGCAGCTGCATATAAACCCAACTGGGTTTCTATTATTGCATAAATCAGTAAGCTTCTCAAACTAATGAGTTATTAGATAGATGCTCAAACACAGAACTCAAGATAGCCAAGAAAGATGCAAATTGCTTACATTTTAAAAAAATCCTTCTGTGACTGCTTGTTAAGTTTACCACAAAATCTCTATATTGAGAAAAGTGTTCCTTGGGTTCTGAAGTCCAGTACCTTTGAAAGATAGTAGTTACCCATATTTATATTTCTCAGCGTTTTTGTTTTAAAAGATTTTTTGCTAAAAAAAGATTTCCTAAGAAAACTATCACCTGTGTTTTTGTAACAAGTATTTGAAATACAATAATAAAAAGTTGTCAAGCTGTTGAATTGCCTTTTCCTCATTTCTTAAAATTCCATTAATGTTTAGCCCATCATTCATTCTTTAAGGGAAACTTTAGCATTTTTTAAAGATTCTATTTGACAGTGAACATTTTAAAGGTATAAACTCAGGCTGTTACCAACATAACAGTAGGTAAAATAGTGGACATGGTCCTTAAACTGCTTAGGAATTGGCAGAATGCACAGGATATTTGGCTAATTGAAACCACTGTACTAGAAGGCACCACTAGAAGTCACTTTACATGTCAGCTTGATATCTATTGACTTAATAGCAGTATATCATCTCCTGTTTTATATATGTGTTGCAATAGTTGAGGTTCTATGGAGAAGACATTAAAATTGTACCTAATAGGAATTTTTTAAAAATCTTTTAAAGTTAAAAGGCTGGGAGTTTTCTAATAGAACTTAAGTCCTAGAAGAATTAAGAATGCCAAATTTATGGTTGTGAAGTGCCCTTGACGCAGACCTTATCGATGTGCTATGATATGCAAAGCTATGGGCAGGGTACTACCTCTTTCAGCCCTGTGAGTGCACAGAGGTGGAGCAGACTCGAGATTGTGTGATTGATTACGTGTCTGGCATTCTCTAGCTGCTTCATTTTGCACCACAGATACTTTCCTCTCCCTTTTTAAAGAATAACAGTACAGAGGACCAGAACTGGGACCTCTATTCAATAAGGGGAATGCAAAAGTAAATCAGCCAGTATCACAAGAAAAAGAATAGGGACTTTTCACTCTCTTCCTCTAATTCTTGGGTTTGAAAATAAAGTTGCAGACAAATTTTATTTATTCTGTGGTTGAAATTCAGAGTTTTCCAGCACTCAGAAATCATATACACCAGAGTAATTTTCTCTACAGGCTGTGCATTCTTACTAACAGAGAGAATAGGAGGTGTTCTTTCTTCTGCATTTGCTTTATTAATTGTAGAAATATTTTTTTCTGGGAGACATCCTAAGTACTATTTTCTGCAGAAAGTTTGTGAAACAAAACTATAATCCACTGTGTTCAAGTTACATACTTAGAAAGGCTCAGATTTCCCATGTTTTTCTATGAGATGGACTTTAAAAGATATCTCAGTTTTCCGTTCTTGAACTGTTGAACTTCATTTCTTTCTACAATGTGTTGTATTATCTTGAACAAGACATTGGTATTTATATACATATTTTCCTAAGGTTTTCTTATTAAAGGTCAGTCATTCTGAGATATTCAATGATTTTACTGACTGTGTAGGGGATATTATTGATTATACCTTGGGATAGTATTTACATTTTTTGCTTTTTATCCATTCATTCATTGCATTACAGATGCTTTAGAGCCAATTATAGTTAATACGAAAAATGTGAACAATCTTATTGCTTACCTTCTGTATATAGGTTTTCTTTCACTTTTTCAAAGAATAATTTATGCAAAGTCACCAAGACAGCTATTGCTTCCATTGTGGAGTTTATTATCTCCAAGATGTGCAGACAAGTCATTAAGCTTCAATAGAAGGATTAGCATACAAAAAAGATCATTGCATTGTGATTTTCTGGTTACATGGTTCAATACAATGATGGTTTAAGGAAGTAAAAGCCAATTTTAGAATTGTCGTTATAGAACACTGTATGTTGTCAATAAGCAGTTACAAATGCTATCTCCTGAAGAGTTACTTGTCCATAAGGGGGTCTTTATATCATGTACCAATGGGATTAGTAATAGATGAAAATGACTTGTGAAGAAAGCAGTATTTCGTATTACTTGGGAGTGCAGGTGGATGAGAGAGAGCCTGGACATGAGCCAACAGTGTACACTCACAGCCCAGAAAGCCTATTGTATCCTGGGCTGCATCAAAACAAGCATGACCAGCAGGTCAGGGGATGTGGTTCTCTCCTTCTACTCCACTCTGAGAACTCACCTGGAATACTGGAAGTGTTCAAGGCCAGGCTATATGGGGTTTTGAGCAACCTCATCTAGTTCCTGCCCATGGCAGGGAAGTTGGAACTAGATGATCTTGAAGGTCCGTTCCAGCTCAAGCCATTCTGCAATTCTATGGGTCTCTAAAAATAGTTTTTCGATTGTATCTTTTAGTCTGAAAGTCCTATAATGTTGCAAACCTTCTCTGTCTTGTACATTTTCCTGTAACATATTAATTTTCAAATAACCAGCCAAATGAATCTCTTCTCAAGGATCAAATGCTGTGTACTCTGCTCCAGCATCAATTCAAAATACATCTTACACCTTACACTGAATATGCTCTGTTTGACATATTATTTGACAAAATTTTGTCTTTATTGGAAACCAGAAATATGATGCTTAGAATTTTCTCATTTTATAATGTAAGTAAAAAGGAGGAAATAGAACATCTTCAATCAGGTTTTATGCCTGACTTGTTATAAAAGTATTCACAACTGCTCTGTTCTGCAAGACATTTAGGGTGGGGAACTCATTTGATTATAGGTTTTGGCAATCAAAAAAACCTTCATTACTCAATGATGAATGATTTTTTTCCCAATGGGAAAGTTTTCAGTAAGTCCAACAGTGTCCACTACACCCTGGCAGCCAGGACATATCTGAGACATCCCAAGGTAGGATAAGAAGGGTGTTGCTGGGGAATTACAGTAGCTTGCGAGGGGTGGGATCAAAGTATCATCATTCTCAAGTACATCATACATACCAGACTGTCGCATTTTAATAGTTACAAGTGTTTCCAAGAAAATGAGAAAAATATTGTCTTTTGTTATAGTCTATATTCAATCTAGGATCCATGCATTTTTATAGGCCATGTAGCTCGTGTCATGTTGTCCTTATAGACCGACGTGTCATATGATATTTCAATGACTGAAATATGGGATTCACACAGCTCGGAGGGAAAGGATAAAATAAATTCAGCCCATTACCCCTGAGGTCAAGATAAAATATAAAGAGAGAAATACAACCTTCCATTCAAAAAGCTGAACTCTAGATGTACGAAACAGCTTTCTGAAAAATAGTTAAGGTGGCAGACCCTTACCTGGGACTTTTGTGAAATCTGACAGACTACAATGAGTGCAGATTTAGGATGTGAAAATGGGCATATTCTGTGTTGTGAAGAGCTTACCTTCTCTGCAGACTCAAGGAGTCTGAGTAGCTGCTCAGAAAGGTTGTGCTCTGCAAGAAAAGCCAAATTGTGCAGGAGGGTAGAGAAGCATTCAGGAAAGATCCTAGTTTGCAAATGTGGTCATCATATGTATTTTTTAAGTATGCACATTTTTCAAAGACCAAGAACATTTATCTGCCATCAGTTTAACCTGATGATCATTTAACTAAAATATTTTTGTGTAATGAATATGTAAAAAACATCTCTCTCCCTCACTGATTACGTTTTGTTAGAGGAAAAAGAACAAGGAAAAGTAGTTGTGTATCCTTAAGCAGTTTGATGCATTACTTTTCATCTATTTCCTGCTTGATTCCCATCCATAAAATCATAGAATGTCCTGGTTTGGAAGGGACCATCAAGATCATCTACCTGCAACCCCATTGGTGTGGACAGGGACATTATCCACTAGACCAGGTCTCTCAGAGCTCCATCCAACTTGGCCTTAAACACTTTCAGGGATAGGGCATCCACAGCTTCTCTGACCAACCTGTTCCAGTGCTTCACCATCCTCACAGTAAAGAATTTTTTTCTAATATCTAACTTAAAACTACAGTCTTTTGGTCTGAAACCATTCTCCCTTGTACTGTTACTACATGATCTTGCAAAAAGTCTCTCTCCAGATTTCTTGTAGGTTTCCTTTAGAAGGTCACAATTATGTTACTCTAATGTCTTCTCTTTTCCAAACTGAACAAACCCAATTCTCGTAGCCTTTCCTCATAAGAGAGGTGCTCCATCTGCCTAACCATCTTTATGCCCTCCTCTGGACTTGCTCTAACAGATTTATGATGTAGCAAGTGATGAACCTTCAAGTCTTTATTTAATAATAGTTTATATATTAAATAAGAAACATAGCTAAAATTGCTCTAAGTCCATGGAGTTAGAGAAACCAGAGATCATTTGAATCATATCTTCCACCAATGGCCACAGAAATACATCATTACACATACTTTAGGTGCTTGGATAAAAGAATTCAAGTCCATCTGTTCTAGACCTGCACAAAAAGGTTAAACATGCTTCTGGTTTGTAAAAGAAGTCTGTGATGAGACATTTTTGACCCATGGTAAATTTATTGACATCCAGAAGAGTGTGCCACAGCTAATTTAGTCAGCAGGAAGTAATTTATCAGTAGCTGGCTCACCAATACCCAGTGGCCTAGAATGATGGAGTTCTAATGAAATATTAAAAATTAACAAAGAAAAAAAAATTTAATAAAAATTTCTTCTGCAGTAGGCCAAAATACATGAATTAATAGTTTCTAAGCCCAGAAGGAGCTATTATGTTACCTCTGTAGTTTACATGGGCTGGAACATCAAAATTCTTCATTTATTCAGCAACAGTTTTGACTACAGGAGTCAAAGGTAATTTATACTTGTTCAAAGACCTCCAGACTAGAGAATCTCCTCTAATTTTAGTAACTTGATGAAGTAGCTAATTGTTCTTATTCCAAAGAAAGTGTGCCAGACTTATTTTTGTCAAAATTCAGCTTCCAACCACTGGACTATTTTAATGCCTTCGTCTCCTAGATTAGTGTTGTCTGCTATCAAATAGGTCTGCCTCATGTAATTACTTCCTTAACTCACCTCTTAAACAACTGAAGATGTGATTTTTTAAATGGCCATTTTGAAGTGAATGAGTAATAAACTGAAAGTTTATGCAAATTCTTGCTCTTGATATTTTTATGTTGTTTTGCACTGAAAAAGTTAAAAGATGTCATCAAATAGAGCTGTGCATGGAATCACCAACATTATTAAAAAGCCAACTGAACTTTGTTATAACTTTTTCTGTTTAATATGTTCTTTCCTTTTCTTTTTCTGTATCAAGCCTGTAATTGTTTTAAAAAAGAATATAAAATATTATAAAACAAAGAATAAGTAGTTAGTATCTTAAATTCATTTTTCTACACTCATTTAAAATTTTTTACTTTTTATATTTTCAATAAAATGATGCTTTTATGAGTCATAACTTTAAGACCATATTATTACAAAGAATAAATTTTTATAGGTATATCGGCTGCATTAGATATTTCAAGTGTTCATCATTGTGTTTATCATGAAAAGATAATGATTTTAGAAGTGGGTTTTTTTATGATGTTGGGATTATTTGGAAGGCTTGAGGAAAGGGTATTTTTGTAAAACCTTGATTGTCAGTGAAAAGATGTCTAATACGTGCTAAAAATTAACACAAAGTTATTTAAGGCTCAATTATTATTTGGGGCTCTTAAGATATACTGAGCTTCATAAATGTTCATCACTAAATATTCTGCAGCAGTGCTTGTAGTGTATAATGAATAACTCTCAGCAGTGATATAGCAAGCATCATCTTTATTCCTTCAGAGCAAGTTTTCTCTATTCATTCATCATTTCTTTCAGCTTTCTACAGTTACTCCATAAAATCAGCCCCACACTATATTCAACAAAAAAAGTTATCAAAAATAAAAATGCCTTGAATGTTAAATTTGTTTAATAAGAGTATGGAGTACATAAGTTTATCATATAGAAAATAGAAATATCCTAAAGTATCCAAGGTCTGTCAAGTCAAATGGAAAATCAAAATATCTGTGCCCAAGCTAACAAATTTCTTCATAAATACGGTTTCTTGTTTGTATTTTTTACTTCTGACATTTCAATGGCTCATATTCTCTGACATTGGTGCCTTAGTTCTGGGAAAGTATTAGATTTTGAATAAAGATATTTAACAAGAATTCTGAAGTTAGTTTTCCAGTAACATCATTAACCTGTTTCACTTTTTGATTATAGACAGCTTAGTTATCTTGATATTATCTAAATGTCTAAAAGAGCAGGAGGCTAACAGAATAATGGATTATGTCCTTTAGATACTTATATTGACAAATAGCTTTTAAATCCTTCTCAAATCAAGGGGAATTGTAAGGTAAATTAGGTAAATTTGCTCTCTTAGGCAGAGATGATAAATACAATAAAAATAGCAGAGAAAAATTCTTATTGAATTCTTATTGAAAGAGCATAGCAATGATGTTAGTAAACAATAAAAAAAATTAAATTAGTTATGTACCAGAAGAGCAGAGACTGAAAAAAGTGAAAGCATGTAACCGTTGAAAGACCAAGAAACCTAACAGTCAAAATTAATGTAGTTTGTCTTGCAGTTATAGAGTAGCCCAGTAGTCACTGAAAAAGCTCATTAATTTCCATGCAATTAACTATAATTAATAAGACACCGCAGGAGTGTGTGTTCCTGAGAGATAATGTTAGCCCTTGGGCGTGACCTACCCTGTGATGTTATCTCAGCATGGCTCAAATTCCATACTCCTTCTGACCTAATAAAATTAAGGTTTCTTCTAAAGGCTGCTTTGGTGACTTTGGTTATTGACTTTCATTCTTGTGTTCCACAACATTAGTAACACCATCAGTACAAATATGAAAAAAGTACATATGACAAACTGATCACAAGCCAATTTAGCAGCTGAGGGAGAAGATAGAGCAGTCAAACCATGAACAGCACATGCAATGCACTAGCAGAGCCCTGAAAAAACTTTGGAAAATAAAACAAACCGAAGAAGATGCAAAGCCAATTAGCAAAATTTTGCGATACATCTATCACAGTTAATCCAAGATTGCAACAAGTATCACCTGAAATCATTGCTGTCTTGACTAAACCTAATTGTAAACTAATGAAGTCCAAATCCTCAATGAGAACTCCAGGCTTACAGATAGCTTGCTGCTGAGAATGTCCTTCAGAGCCTTCTGTAGTTCAGTTTCATTTACGTTTTATCTTACAGATGAAAAGCAAATACAGAAATGGCTGGAGATTTCAAGAGATAAGCTGGAATCTGCTTTGAGTACTAAGAAAAAAGTGGAGGGGGCTAAGATGACAAAGGGAGCTCCTCTGGGTGTTTGGGTGTATTTGCTGTAGTACAGCAGGGAATGTGGAAGTTGGCAAAGGAAGGAAGGTATGAAAACTCTTGCTGTTTCACTGGCAAGTTGGTGTTGGTCCCCCTGGAGCAACAAACCTGTCAAGGAACATAAGGATAGTCATTCAAGAAGTTCAATAACATTTATAGTTGACTGAATCTGAGGTGACCCCACTAAGACAGAACTTTGGAAGGAATAAAGGTTGGGCCTCAGATCCAACACTATGGAGCTCATTAAACAGTTACACTGTGTAGTGATGAAGCTGTGAAACAGTGTTACCTGGACCATCCCCTAGCAGTCAAGCGTTTGGTGATGCAGGGATGAGAGGTTACATTACTTCTGATGTCACAGTGAAAATGCTTTACAATTGTCTAAACCTGGAATCTTTTCCACCTGTAATAAAATTGGCTCAAAACAACATGGTTTTATTGACAAATTGTTTTCTCTAAATATACATTTCAAAATTTTCTAATGTTTAGAATGTAAAAGAATCCTCTCTTTCTTTACATCATAACTCAGAAAGAGATTCCATCTTTATCTTTCAAGCATCTGTAGTATTTGAGAATCTTGTTCCCTAATATATTTGATTGTAATGACATTCTCCTTCAGAGTTTAAATGGTTATATTTCAGTCTAGTCTTAACATATCTCTGCCTTACTCTTTGGCCCATGCAAAGGATTTCTTCTCTGCCTATGAAACACTCCATTCCAGCAGACTACAAAATAAACCTCTTGTGGGGTTTTGTTAACAGGTTTGAAGATGATACACACCTGGGAAGCAGATCATGTATATGTTGGAGGGGATCAATGTATCTGGATTTATTGAGATGTTAATTAATGAATGTGCTTCCAGCTTTAGACAGAGGAATCTCTTATTACTGAAAATTTAATAAATAAAATTATCGTTTCTTGTTTAAAAGTTCAAAATTCCTAGCTACAAAAAGGACTTTAGATCAACTTTTAACTGTCAGAGTCCGTTTTCCTCTCACCATAAAGAAATCACCAAATCCCGTGTGTCTAAAGATATCATACTCTGAAGTTGTTCTTTCTTGTAACAAATGAGGTGACCAGATGTCCCAGTTTTTCTAGCAGAGATATAGTGGCCTTGTTTTCTTTCTTTCTATTTGGGTCACTCTTACCCAGGTTTGAAATTCCTATCAGACATGAAAGAAATGGCAACTCTGCAAGGAATCTCTGAAAAAAAAAGAAATTTTTCTGAAAGACGAAGGTTTTGGTTTCCAGATCTTCATAAGAATTTCCAAATCTTCATTTCAACTTCAATACAGATTAGATTTGTTAGGATAAAAACAGCAGCAACTGCTAAATACAAATGAAGGTTTTAAAAAAACACATTAGCTTTCTGCTAGTGCTTCCACTGCATATGTCCTCCCAAGCAATCTGCCAAGAGCGTTTCGATGTAATAGTCATTCATCCATAGACCTGTAGCTGGTGTATGGAACTACATAAAGTTTCTAATAATTCCATTTGTTGCTTATCTAATCCCTGTAGATTTCAGTGGTGAAAAGAAGGTGTTCCCTATTGACACCTGGTGTTGAACAAGAAGATTGGTCTGGACCTGCTTTGAAACTCCAGATAAGCAAAGGTGAGGAAGATTTCAGACAGTACCAAAATGAAATAGGGGATCATATTAAAGGGGTCATGAGAAAAGACTGAATCAGTCAAGCCTTGATTGCACTTCTAGTATTTGAAAAATTTGCCTTCTCATTAAAAGTTAGGCTTGTAGTTAAAAACTGTTGTCTCTTTTGCCATGTGTGCTGGTCTGGGCTGCATGGAGTTAATTTTGTTCACAGTGCTAGTATGGGGCTATGTTTTCAATTTGTGCTGAACACAGAGTTGATAATACAGAGATTTTTTTTTTTTTTGCTGCTGAGCAGGGCTTACACAGAGCTAAGGACTTCTCTGCTTTTTGTACTGCCACACTGGAAAGAGAAGCTGGGAGGAAACACAGCCAAGACAGGTGACCCCAACTAACCAAAGGGTTAACCATGCCATATGACATCATGCTCTGTATGTACAGTGGGAGGAAGAAGGACGAAGAAGGACATGTTTGGAGTGATGACATTTGTCTTCCCAAATAACCATTATGCGTGATAGGGCTCTGCTCTCCTGGAGATGGCTGAATACCTGCCTGCCCATGGGAAGCAGTGAATTCCTTGTTTTGGTTTGGTTGCATCTGTGGCTTTTGCCTTCCCCATTAAACTGTCTTTATCTCAACCCATGAGTTTTCTAACTGTTACTCTTCTAGTTCTGTCCCCAGTCCTGTTGGTGGGGGAATGTTATGACATCCCTGAAGGCAGGGTAACTGAAGTCCTTACTAATACAAGACCACTTGGAGCAGATTATAGTAAAACAACAGTAAATAAGAAGTGTTTATAAACATATATATGGTAGATTTATTTCAGAATAATTTGGTTGCAATGGAAAGGAGATCTGTAGCCGTTTCAGTTATTATCTGTAGGAATATAGCAATATAAAAGCATAAAGATAGCACTTAGGAAAATGTAAAAGAAAAGAAAGAGAAAGAAAAGAGTAGAAAGATATCACTGCCCATGGATCCAGTGATGAGACTTGAGTGTTGCAATTTCGATGTCCATTGGTCAAAGTGGTGGTCACAGTCTTTATCCATTGTGGGTGGAGGAAGCCCATAAAACACAAAGTTCAATGGGTTAATATATACTCAGGTTCAGGTGGAAATGCCCAGGTACCTCCCCTGGTGGAGGGAGGAGTTTTATACTGTCTGATCTAACATTGTGGATCACATGCAATCCTTTCATGGAAGGCCCCAGAAATTAATCTGGGGGCACTTCAGAGGTCTTTGATAGTTTATGTCACCTTCTAAGACATGACAGCTGCCTCTCACATCAGCATTGTTAAGCCAGTTGTGCCCCATCAGAAGGAATGAATACTCTTAGGTCTCTGTGTGAATGTCCTGATACCTACCCAGGAGGGGAAGAGTTTTACACCTGACCCAATTATGTGGCACAATAAAAAGTATTATTCCACCTGAGTGAATCTGCTTCTCATCTGCCTCTTCCCTTATCTGGCTCAAAACCCAGAACCTAAATGAATGTTGCTAAACGAAGGTTGGTTTGTTGTGGTTATCCTCTGGTGATGGTTGCTCAACTCCTCTGCATCTGGGCTGTTCTTATGTAGGTTATCACCACCACACATCCAAAAACTCTCCACCTCCCCTTTGGTTGTAGGCTGTAAAACTGTCTTCAGCAAAGCACTCCTGGTTTTGCATTTGTCCAATTATTTGAGTTACTAACCATTAAAATTTCAGTCTCTCACAGGGAGTGAGTGGGAAGCTGCGTGGGACTTGGTTTCTACCCGGGGTTAAACTATGACACCATTATAAAGCAACTGCAGCTGACAAGCTTACAAGAAAAGTGGCTGATTGGATGCCAGTAAATGTCACTAACAGGTGAGTGGGAAGTGGTCTACACAGTAAAATTTGTTGGATATCTACTTGTAAAACACATGAGAGTTTGGAGACCAATATATATCCATGAGGTGACTACTCACTCATTATTATTTCTTTCCTGAGTATAACCTATATCATTTCCTTTGACATCCACTGTGATTTTTCACATTTTTTTCAGGGTAAGGCCTGATTATTTATAGCTTTTTGAAGGACAAGGTGGTAAACCCACTCCTTCTGATAGGAAGTATTACTTACATTGATATACAGTTTTATTCAATTCTATGGGGATTAAAACTGGAGCTCAAGACAATGTTTGAAAAACCTTAATCTCTAGCCTTTTTAAGTATTTTTTCAAGGGTTAAATTTATATATTTCAGCCCTTATCCTCAGACCACAGTGTATCTACAGCTCAAGTAACCCTTCTAGCAGCAAAAGTTGAACATCTTATTTCAATTATTAATGCAGTTTTAGAAATTTTATAGCATCCTTTTGATATTTCTAGTGCTAAATAAAATTTGAATGTAGAGCCACAAATTTCACATTAGCAGGTTTTTATACCATGACCATAGGAAACCTTTTTGCTGAGGCAATGAGTCAAAGCAAAAATCAGTATCTGGTTTGTTTGTTTGCTTGTCTCTTGAACACATTTGATTCATCTTCTATAACACAAAATAACTATTTCATGAAGAAGTAGTATACTGATAGAAAAGAGATCTTGGAAAGGTAAGATAAATGTATATGTTACATCTGAGAGATCAACACTCAAAGAAGATTCAAACACAAGGCTCTCTGCCTGAATCTTGACTAGCCACCAGCTGTCAGGGATGAAGAATACCAGCTTCAACCATTGAAGAGGAGGTGGCATTTCTCATCCTCTCCCCACTTCCCAAATGACCAGGTTCCACTTATGGCTGAATGGTTATGTAATTCTCTGTGTCTGGGTGAACTGGGAAGCAATGGTAAAATTTACTTCTTTGGTTTTAAGTTGAATGTTACTATTTTCCCTCAGGGACATGTACAAAAATAAAGAGATAGATGCTTTGCTCCTTCCAATGGGAGTTCCTGTGTTCCAAAGTAAATGCCAGTGGCTGGTACATGCTTTTGTCTCTGTCTGTCGGGGGGGTTGTTAGTTTTTTAAGGTTTTCAGAATTATAGATTTTAGCCCAATTCAAGAAAACATTGTTCCTTAAAAACAAAAGATGTTTCAAAAAGTAATACTTTTGGCTGAATCTCTCACATCAATTACACACCTGAGTGACTTCTCTAGTATAAGACAAAGCTTTAAGCTTTGTCCAACAACAAACACCCATTTTTGCTTATTTATTACACTAAATGTTTCTAGGACAGCATGATATTTTCAGGAAGAAAACCATGCCAGGTTCTTGTTCTACCTCCTGAAAACTAATCAAAGTCTCTTTCTCAGTTGCTACAGCCCCTGGCACTCACAATATGCTTCCACAGTTGGGCAATTGTCAAGATAAAACCACTGTCTGATGAGCAAATCGTGGCTGTCTCAGGATTTACCTGCCCTTCTCCATCTGTCTCCACTCACCAGCTGTGCTTGAGTTCCTCAGGCAGAGACAGAAGAATTGGATACACATAAAGTATCTTTTCAGTGTGACCAATGCAAATAATTGCATTGGGGTTCTCTAGGAGACAGAGAAGGAAGACAGATGTACTATTAAGCTAACCAACATTAAGGCCCCCATGCATGGAAAGAGCAGAAATGGTCTTTGGATACAGAAGAAGTTAGAGACTCCAAACCCTGGGTCTTACAAAACTGTATCAGGAGTCAAAAGTGTCTGACAACTATGGTTTCCTCTTATGGGTTCCTCCTGTAGGACTGTATTTCACAGTCTTTGGTGCAGACACACTGGCAAACACCAGGCCTGTTATTTATTACATCAGCTACCAAATGGGTTTGAATGTACATTTCTTTCAGCATGTCTTCTTCCTAGCCTCAAATATGGAGCTGCTGCAAAGTTCAGTACATTTAAGATTACTATAGATAGGGGGGAAGGATAGAATTTGTCACATATCATCACATTCATTTTGCAAAAATAAGTTTATCGTATTTGGCATTGGAATAAGAAAGCTTGGCTAGCTGGCCAGTCAGCCCTAAGAAACAGTGAACAGCATCTGTTTAAGTCTCTGAAGTAACACAATCCATGCATGGCATTAGGTTATGTTGCATCATTTAACACAACATAACCCTCACCTTTTCCTCCCTTCTATTATTACTTTTTCCCAGTTTGTTCTCACTCCAACTGGTTGCAGAAACACATAAATGTCTTTGCTGCTTGAAAATTTTCTGGGTTTTCCCCTCTCTAATTTCTTAAGCTAATGTAATTTATTTTGTATACTGCCTTTTTGGGAACCACTGAACTCACATCCAAGAAATGTTCTGTCTCCCTTCTGCATGTCATCATAAAAAAATTTTACTTTTACTTTTTTTGTTTTACTGAAATGCTACACAAAAATAAATTGTATTTTTATGTCTGAGGCATTCTCATAGAAAATGAAGCACCAATTACATTTAATCAAATTTAATGAAAGATTGCCATCAGGTGTCTAAATATCTCACTTGCGTGTTTAGTTGAGTTATGGCAAACAATGGGACTCAGAAACTTAACATATGTAATAATTCAACAGTTTTTTATTATGTGGACCTATTTTCTGCCAGCTGTATTGAACTAATTTTCAATAATGGGATTGAAAACACCCTAACTCAAATATAAAATAGATAGAAATATTTCTTATTTTTCTTGTTTCAGAATGATTGCTTCATTTAGAAATATTAATAATCTGATAACTGAGTCTCTCCATTATAATAAAATGCTCAGTTGCATAGGGAGCTATTCTTTATTCAGTGGGTTACACTTCAGTGTATCATTGGGAGAGAAGATGTATAGCCTGTATTCATAGTTTATATAAAAGAGTAAAGTTTCAGGGTAATAGAATTGCATCTTTTATCCTAGTGCTGCTATTTGAAAACAAAAGGACAAGTTTTAAATGGGAAATTCTAAGCAGCATCTACTAGAAAAGACAGACATCTACATTTACCTACGTATCTGTCTGCCGGGCTGCACAGCTGAGGTATGTCAGCTAAGCAGTTCCTAATGTCGTTCATTCTAAACAGAGGGGCCATTAGAAATTGTGCTTGTCCGTGCAATATTATGGCTTCTGTCACATGTTTCTCACACCTCCAGTATTTTTAATTTATTTTAAATCAAGAACCTGTGCTACTACACAGATTTCAGTAAGATAGTATGCATGATGAACAAAAGAGAGATAAAATTATGAAAAGGATGAACCAAAAAAAGACCAACCACAAGTTTACAGGAGTTAGTCACATCCACATAGTACATTTTCAGAACATAGGAAAGGTCTGCACTGAGGAATGCTATATCCAGTGTTTACACAGCAGAGTCAGAACTACATAGGTACTGCAAATGAGAACGGCAGGAGTAGTAGCTGCATATAAGAAGCAGCCGCTCACTGCTCTTTCAGAGTTAATTAGACCTTCTCTTCAAATGAGCTAATTAGCCTGAGCTCAGCCCTGCATCGACACAACCATGCCAGTCCTGGAGCTGGCTCATTATCTGGCTTGATATCCTCTTCATTCACATATGTGAATACTTGCACTGCTCTGAGGAAAAGTGTGTCCTGGCAGGTAGGTAGGTACCAGCTTCTGCACTAATTAGTAACTGAACACTTCATAAAATGTGGAACAATTTCAAGAGGAAAAGAAAAATCAATGTCCCCAAGCTTAGTGGTTAGAGCACTCACCTAGAAGGAGAGAGGAAAGCAGGTCGGATTCTTGTTTTCAGAAGCAAGTGTAGGTAACACTCTCTTCTGATTCTAAATTCATTTTTTCATAGTTACCAAAATGCCTTCTAAACATACAGAATCATAGAACCTAAAATAAGGATAGTTATGGGTGGGGGTTTTTTGTTTGTATGTTTGTTTTTCTTTGAAAAGCTTGGTTCTTCCACTAAACCAAAATTCAATTACTAGCAGAGCCCTAATAGCACATACAGATTATTGACTGCACTTGAGGCCAACTGCCTGAAGGTTAAAGACCTTCCTAGGATTAGGTAATATTGCCTGAAGCCAATTGAAAAGAGCATTTTAATACCTTTGAGTGATAGTTTACTGCAATTTCCCTCAGACCCAGTCAGTGATTAATTAACCTTTTAGAATCTTCTGGGTTAATGGAAAGTTTGCACTGGAAAGCTCCACACATTCAAACATGAACTGACGTCATCATCCACAATACCAGAATATACACGATATTGGTGGATGAACCACAGTTTTTAGAGCTTGTTAGGTTTGTTCTTCAGCCTGAGGGCAGCAATATGCCCTATTTATAGTCAAATGAGCTTATGTGGAGTTATTTCAAATACTAGGAAAGGTTTTTGCATGTATAAAACAACCTCTGTTTATCTTATAACAGATTAATATCTATCCCAACTCAGCTCAAATTCTACACATTTTCAATCAACATAGGTATGAATAGGTAGGGAAATGGTTACATGAGAGATATATGGAGGAGACCAAATGAAGAAATGATCATCCATATTTCTACACACATCAAATCATATGAATATTTGAATATGATGTGTGCTGTGCCCAAATAAAGAAAAATGTTTGTGAGTCGTGTTTGATCAATTGCATGCCTTCCAAATCCTAGGTTTGTCTGGGTAAATAATGTCTTGGGGTAAGACCAAATTCCAATAATGTATTGGAAAAATAATTGCACTAATTAAAACATCTTTAAAAGATTATTGGCTCAACAAGTGTCAAGAAAAAGTAAAATAGCACAATCCTACCAGATGCCTACTGACTGTAGCATGCTTATTGAAGATTTCCCCATTCCTGAGTTCTGAAATGGCTACAAGTTAAGAGACTATATTAAATGCAGATCACTTCCGAATTCCTAAAGCCAGCACTGCAGCAAGACATTTAAATGATGACACAATGAGTTACAGTCTGCCAGCTTGGCACAGACTCAAACTGGCAGCAGCTGAGGTGTGCTTTAAAAATAGGGATTTTTTAATTGGATTCAAAATCAATTAAAATCCCATTAGAAACATAATTGTAGTGATACAAATCATGAAATAATATCTTTTACAATAAACTATAAAACTGAGGAAGCTTACATAATTAATACTATCTATTGCACTGATAGACCTATACCTTTCAGTTACGTACCACCTACATGTCAAGAGAAAGGCTTTGAAAAGTAGTAGGTCAACATGTGTGGCATAGGATTCAGAGTGGGTGTCTTTAGGTAGTTTTGATTTCCCTCCCTTCCTCAGAGTCCTGTATCATACATTGCTTTTGGGTATCAAATGCCACAAAGCCTAGATTGTAACAGAATGAGACATGCAACATGATGGTTGGTCGGTTCAGTAAAGTGGCTAGGGACCATTCATCACATTTTTGATCTCTGAATCTAATTTTTTGCTGATGTAAAGTCAGTGCATATCTTAGACAACAAAATCATGTTGCTTTATATTGAGAAAGAATTTTCTTTAATTGCTTTTTGATGGGAAAATAAGATAGCAGGTAAAAAACCCCAACTAACATGGCTTATGCCAAATAGCAAAATTAATTTTTTATTTTGTTTCATCATTAATTCCAGTTTTCCTGAGCTGTCAGCCTTGCTTGGCCTCTTCTAGTAAAGCCAGGCCTGTAGTTTCAGGTGCTGGCACTCAGTTTTTACAAAGCATGCTCTAGGAAAGGCTGGATTATTGTATGTTTATTCTTGTGGGCTTGTAGAGCTTTATGCCAGTGTTTGGACTATGGTGAGGAAATTAATGACTCAACCATCTTCCAAAGAGGTAAAGTGAGAAAGACATCTTTAAAAACAAAACTTCGAATTTATTATAAACTTAGCTTTTCAGTTTCCTCCTCACTAATCTTGTTTTATACAACATTTTTAAAATAATATTACATTAGTAAAAGCTGCCAGTCATAATAAACTGTAATTTTTTTCTTTTTTTTATTATTTTGCAACGATGCTTTAAATACATATTCCTGTGAAGATTAGGTGTATAATTTAATTGTCCTTGTATCAGATGAAAAAACCCATGATTCCCCACAGCAGCCTATTGACTTCTTCAACCTTGCCTCTTGAAACCTTACTGAACGCAGAAGCTGATACTGCAGGTTTTATATTTATAATGATTAATTAATTCTGCACTAAGCAATGTTCCTGACTGCAAGAACAAAATCCACTTTAGAAAACATAAATGACAGCTTGCCTAAAATAATTAACAACAGTGCTGATAGAATTGGGATGTTCTCCCTCTGCTTCACACTAGCGTATTTGAGAGAATTTAATTACTAATATTTCTGACTAGCAGAAGAATTGCATTAAAAAAGCACTTGATGTGGCAGGATTGAAAACTCATACAAAATATGTTAGAGAAATATAATGGGGATGGGGAAAACCCTGGTTAAAAATGAAGATATAATTAACCCACAGTTAAGCACACAAGAGTATTTCCATTTTTTCAAGGAAACCAGATTGCATTCAAAATTACATACATGAAAGTATCATCTCATTCCTCTGCCAGTCAAACAGTTAGGTTGGGTTTGGCTATGCAGCACAACAACCTTGAACCCTTCCACCTCAGTGCAGAACAAGTCAGATAACGTCTGTCTTGATAATAGGATGTTCCCACCAGTGAACGAAGCATATGTGGCTTCATAGTCTGGAAAGGACCATCCTCTCATAGCTGCAGCAGGAGCTCTCTGCTCACTATTCATTAGGGATGGAATTTCAGCTTTAGCATACTGAATAATATTAGCATGCATGCTATTTTGCATGAGGCCTTGAAACAGGACAGCTCTTCCATGGAAGGGGACACTGAGTGCTTTCTCTGGGTGAAATGGCCTTATCTGCAAATTCTAGCATTGTGAAACTGCTTCAAATTGAAAGCTTATGTGACTGGTTCCTGTAATATAAATAAATGTGTCAGAAGCATATAAGATTGCTGCATTTCCTTTTGAATTTCTGGAAAGATTACATAAAGTGATGATAAAAATGCAGACTCTCAGCCAGAGAAATCAACTTGGAGTTATTGTCACACAGTCTCACTCAAAGTGAGGACTTCTGTGACTAAAAGGATATGATTGTACCATCATGGCTTTCTCCCTTGTCATCCTTACCAGACGACAACCTCCCTATTTCACATGGGTATGATTTAAAAATCTGAGGACAGGCCATGAAATTCCTGTGAGCCTATCTGTGGAACAATGGATAGAGCAAAAAATTAGAGAATGCTAAGAGTTGGAGGGTAAAATGCAGAGTGGTGCTCCCTGGATGGAACACGGTCAACATGCCCCACAAAGGTTCCCTAAACAATCCTATGGAATAGAACAAAATGGGGAGTAGCATGGAGGCGCTGCATCCTACCTCTCTAAACATCCTGCAGGGATGGTGATGCTTTGTAGTTGAGAGACGGTACCGTATGTGTCTACCCAAGGGAGAGAGATGCCAAGGATGATGACCCAATTAAGTACTTATGACTAGCGTCACTCAAGCTCAACCTAAAGAGATAAAAGTAATTATAAAAGTAAGTTGGAAATAGGAGGAAGACTATGCTGAAACTGCTGGGACAGTTGATGGGCTTAACCTGTCTTCTGCCCCCATAGGGAAACCTATTGGGTAAGAACCATATTTCTACACATGTTAAATGTCACTTTTGGGACTAGAGCTTATGCTTACTCTAAAAGTGTATTAGTATATTTCTTTGTATTAGAGCTTGTGTTTGTGCATGCTTTGTAGTATTAGATTGCTTTAAATATGTTTTTGTAGTCAGACACTATCATCTATGACTTACAAACCTCATTAACCTGTCACAATTTGTATTAATAAGGAGTGTTATTCTGTAGGCAATTCGACTGAGTCCTTTATGATGTGCTAGCAGTTGCCAGCAGTAGAAAACAAGTTGGGAAGGCATGTTGAGGGATCTCTTATGCTGTTGACTTAGGCCCCCCCAAAAAGGGCAGTTGAATTGCCATACAATCTTGTGAATCGGTTTGGTGAAGGGTCCTCACCTTATGGGACAGGGACAGACTGGTTGGACATAAGTGTTTCAGCTTCCCTGGGGCACTGACAGACAAATAAATCACTATAGGTCGAGAAAATCTCCCCTCTCTGAGGGTTAGGCAATTCCCCCCCTGTGCTTTCACGTGATAACATTTTTACTTCTCATGCAAACTCTCATGAGTGATTGTTAAGCAGGTCTGACTTATACCCTTATACCAAGGGGTACTAGTTTTTCCTTGAGTGGAGCTCAGGAACTTCAATATCACTCAGAGGTACAAGTCTATGGACATGTAAATACCTCCAGCACACTCAATATTTTTTTCTTAGATGTTTTTCTTTCACGTTAGATGAAGGACCTGAGAGCTGTGAGATATTGCAGTGTATCCTTCCTGCAAGTGGTAGATTTTCACCACAAATGTCATCCTTTCTTCTTTTATTGGTTAGGGCTATCAAAGAAAATCTTAACATTACCAAGGTCCCAATTCTGGAAGGCAGAAAGTCCATAAAGATAAAATGAACAGTCAGCTGGCCTATTTTCGAACATGTTCTATCTCCTCTAGTGGTTTATAGGAATATGTTTTGCCTACACACAGCCTTGCTTAAAGGTGCAATTTTGTGTTTCCTGTAAACTCATTCCTCTTACTTTTGAGTAGAAAAAGGGAGAACCAGGCGGCTTGATTTACTGAAACAAATGTAGGCAGATGTAAATTGTCTTCCTAAGGCAGTGTATTCTCTGCTCTCTAGGTGAGATTCCTCCCAGTAAATAGTAGAGATTGAAAAGGGCATGAGTCTGTAGCCTCTTTTTAGCTATTCCTGCTTAATACTAATTATTACTTAATAATGCAAAGCATTTATATTTCCTTGTAAATGTTAAAAGTGCTGTAAAAGCATTAACTGATCAATTCTCAGGACACCCTTAAGAGGTATGCATATGAGTATTATCTTTTTCCATACTTCTTTCCATAATAAGGGAACAATTAAAATTAAATTGATTAGCTAACTTTATAGAGACCCTAATTCCTACAAATAGGAAATAATAGGCCTAAATGAGTATACTTCTGGGTGTTTAAAAGCAGTATTCGTCAGATGGATTACAGCTGATCTTTCAATGTAATTAACTTTGTATCCAAAAATCAACTTTATTGGTTCACTTCTAGTATATTAAGCACAATAGGAGGGATGCCCCATTTTCTCTGGCAATAATCAGGTTCCCTTCAGCCTTGTAATTGATTCAAGCAGGAACCATATTATTGTCTAGTAAAACAGAGCATCCCTCCTATTATCCCTTAAGTAGTAGTCAGTCTGGGAAGAAAACAGTTACAATGATATATGAAGTTAAGACAGATGCCAATGAAATAGACATCTGAGTAAGCTAGAAAGAAAGAATTAAATAGTTTGAATAATCAATAAATAAGTATTATTTCTGATAACCATTGTGCATCTCATCAACTAAACTCTCATTATTGCTCATATCCTGAGTGCCCCAATAATATTATACCCTGTACAAGCATAGCAAGCCCAGTGGCCTCACAAAATTATTTGTCAGCATTCATTTCTCTCCCACTGTTTTTGTATCCTCTTTCCTGCAGCATTCCAATTCCCCATGTTTTGAAGTTTCCACATTATACAAGTGCACCCCACTGCCAGAAGATCAGAGGAAGGAGAAGGACTGATTCTACTGCACTCTCTGTTACAGAGGGTCAGGCACAGAGTTCTGGCAAAGCCAGCTTGGTCAATATAGTTTATATTTATTTGATTTTTATTAAGTTATGAGTGCATAGTGATGGTGAAAAATAGCCTGTAGTTTTGTTGAGAAATAAGAAATAGGAAAATGGTACATTTTATACAGGTGAAGTGATCTCTGAAAGAAGGTGTGTGTTGTGGCACGCTAAGAG
Source organism: Serilophus lunatus (assembly GCA_013399895.1). Classification (NCBI taxonomy): domain Eukaryota; kingdom Metazoa; phylum Chordata; class Aves; order Passeriformes; family Eurylaimidae; genus Serilophus; species Serilophus lunatus. Next base: position 1,010,699 of record VXBA01005923.1, read on the forward strand.
AACTTGGACATAGCAAAAGGAACGAGGAAAATATGTTTGTCCTGATAGAAAAGCATCTGGTAAGTGGCTCCTTTTCAATGTCTGCTATGAAGTCTGTGAGAATTGAATCCGTAACAGTGAGTGACTCCTTCAAGAACTGCCAGGACTGCTCCAGGCTAGCATTGACAAAGAAAGCAGGAGTCTGACAAGTACTGCTTTAGCCACAACATAAGAATGCCTGTTCCTTAATACTGGGATGAGCTTTTCTGAAATAAGAAGAGGCAGTGCATATTTCTATTTTTGGGTTCCTACGTGTTCGGTTTTGGAAAACAGATTCAGAGAAGAGGTAAATGAACTGGCTGAGTGGCTCTGGTCAGCAAAGAAATCTGTGCTGCACGCTCTGGGACTGAGCTTGGGCTTGAAATTGTCACATCTTCACAAAAAGAAAGTCATAAGCCTAAGTTATGTTTCAACATATATATTGTCTAATTAGATTCCTGTGCCTTGTAAGTTAAAGAAATTCTTTCTGGAGAAAATAGAGACTTGGGTGTTTATCGGTGAACAGCTCTCTGTGGGATACAGCTAAAAGATGCCACGTGCCAGGTAAGATAATGCTGTCTGCAAAAGTAGTTCTCTTGTGTTTTGTTCTGGTGAGAAATAAAGCATATGAGCCCCCACTGCCCAAGCCTTCAGCCAACTCACACCACGACACATAGAGGGCATCTCCCCACTGAAAACACTACCTGCTTGCATGACTGCCTGTGCTGTGGCTGACTCCCTGGCTCCCCCCAGGAGCTAGGGAAAGTAATCCTGTAACACCAGCCAGTTTCAGCCACAAAACTGATTCTCCTCCTCACTTCCTGTGCAAAAGCAAGCAAACTAGGATAAGCCATATACATCAGTTGTCCTGTTTCATCCTGTTTTGGATAAGAAGGAAAAAACCTCATGGGGTAGACGCTGACTCGGCTGGCAAACATCAGCTTCCTTTCCTCTCTGAGCTGGGGGATGTGGATGACACTATCCTAATTTGAAGACAAGAGGAGGCTCACAGGGCCAAAGCCCGCAGCTCAGACCCAGCCATGCACAAGGTGTAGGTATTCTTAATGCAACTTCTAATGGAAAGGAGGGAGAAAACTACTCCTTTTTGTATAGATTTGGCGTTGTGGCAGCTATAGGGACAGTTATTTTATTCCGCCAAATCTTAAGTAAGAGCACGACATGCAAAGTGGGGAGGAGAGAGGCCTGTTATTTTCTTGCAGCTAGGTGTGATACACTTGAATTTTGTTGCTTCCATCACTATTTGGCAGAGTTGCACACTTAGGAGGATATTCGAAGTATTTACAAACTTCCCCTTCACTGTCTCCAAGCCATCAGTTTGGCAGCAAATAATCCAAGGGAGGAGTTAAAAGACAATTGAATAATGCCAGTCCAGTTCTGTACTGATCTGTGGTTTGCATAATTCATATATAATCACCTAATTTGCTTAACTCATTCCCTGTTTTCTTCTTTTCTCCTTTCAGACATGGTGTTATGGCTTCAGTCATGCAGCCTTCCCTCTTCCCTCACTTCACCCAAGAGAGCTGGAATATCAGGTCCATTCCACTTGTCAAAAAGCTTTATCTAGGATAATTTAGCCCCAAAAGTTCAGATCAAACAGATGCAGAGAGCAGGAGGATTACAAGCCTAAAGACAAATGACTATTCTTGAGGGAACAGAGGACATTATTATGGTTACTACAGGTAAAATTTCTTTGTTCTTTTACAGCATTAAGCATAACAAATGCACCCCAGAAGGTTTATTGAGCAGGGTAGAACATGAAGAAGAATATCTCAGTCTTGCACCACAATTCAGAATAAAGAATGATATTTTTACAGATCACAGAATCACAGAATATGCTGAGTTGGAAAGCAACCACAAGGATCACCAAGTCCAACCCTTAGCTCTGCACAAGTCCATCCCCAACAATCATACCCTGTTTTATTTCACCTTTCATCTTTTCTGTAAAACAGAAGGCCAACTTCTTTCTCATTTAATTTCAGAAGAAGGAAGTCCTTTCCACCCTTTGTCTGAGATGCTTCTTAAAACCTTGATTATTATTCTAAGCAACACCCTTTCATGCTGGTCTTAAGGCATTATCTTACTGATTATACCAAATCCTTTCATGGATTTTGCTCTTGAAAAGTTTGGGGTGATGGTGTTACTCTTAATAAAGCTGGATATATATATATAAAGAAAAAATATAAATAATTCCTTAATGTTTTGATTTTATTATTAAAAAGTTGCATTTTATACATTCTTTTCTTCAGTTCTACATTGACTACATTTTTACAAATTAGTGATTAATACATTTCAAGCATAGAGAAATTATTCACATATACTAGGGAACACATACTTTGTTAACAAAGTGGAAGTCAAACCTTTCTCTTTAGACTGCACAGTTCTAGACAGGTCTGTGAAATGTCTAACTCTGTGTAATGTGTTACAAGAAGCATAAGAATTGTGCTGTTTATTCATTTCATCTGTACAAAAGGTTTAGACAAGAAATCAAATCAGAAAGGCAGTTAATATCAATGAGACACCTTCTTTCCAAAAAATGATAGTTTATTCTGTCAACGACATTTGGGTAGGCATTTATTAAATATCATTATCTGCATCTCCTAAAACATTTTGATGCAGCAAAACAGAAAGCTGTCCTGTACTTAGTTTCTCAAACTTTCTGGATCCCACTTTAGTTTTCAATGTCTAAATGATTTAGGAGCTCTTTCTTTAGTGTTCAAAAGGGAATATTGCCTGTCACTGTCTTTGTAGCATACTACAAAACCATTTAAAAGAGAAGCTAATAATTTCAAGTATTCAGATGCTCTTTATGTCTGAAGAACCTGAAGATACCAGATCAGATGGGATCATCTACTAAACACCACTGAAAGATTACATGTGATTTTTTTTTTTTTTTATCCCTGCCAAACTTAGGTTTTTACCTTCTGGAGGTAAGGGATATGAATTTTTTTATGCTTTTCTAAGGTGTATTTTTCAGCTTCAGGGGGTACCAAAAAGCATGCTATTTTGTCACCGAGTAACAATAAATCAAAACACCTTTTCACCACATAACTCTTTTTTTTTTTTTTAATTGTGACTTCATCAATTACAGTCCTCCTATCCATGAATAAAGCAATCAACCTTCTTTATAACTAAAGTCATTGTGCTAGAGAATGAAAGTCGTGGATATCTAAGTAGTTCAAATGAAGCTGTAAGGTTCTGTCCTGGAATCAAAGGAGTTGACCTGGAAACTAAGTTAAGCCTTCTGCAGGTAAGAACCTAAGGAAAAAAAAGGTGGTGACTTGGAAGAAAAAAACCTGAGCTTATTGGGTGCAAAGTGATGTGAAGCTTCAAGGATCAAGGAAACTTGCAGTGTCTCCCTATTCCTTCCTTGGGAAACAGATGACATGTGCTTGGAACTAAATAAAACATATTATAAAAATAATATATTTGAGTTTTAGCACAGATTTTTTTAGCTCAGCAAAAATAAACCAGAAAACCACAAATACACAGCACCCTGGAAATTGATAGAAGGGAACAAAATTATTGTAACCTATAATACTGTCTGTCTTCTTTTCGCCAGGACCTAGCAAGGCTCAGACTCCATTTTACTAAAAGCCTCAAAAGAGAGGTACAATCACAAAAATAAATTAAACGCAGAGCAAAATTCAGTAAAGCAAGGCCACTGTAGTTTTCTTGCCATTGGTATGTGATTATCTTTTTGTAAAAGACTGAAGTTTCATGACAGTTGACAGAATAAGTAGATTTGTATCAGAGGATACCTCTCCTCTCCTTTCCTCTGAGTCTCAAAATTAATGACGAAGGTGGTTAAATGCAGAGGAGCTCATTAATCTGTCTGTGTCTGGAGCATCTTACACAGATACCATGCAAATCAATGCCTGCAAGGTAGTTAGCATTGTGCTTATGTAAGCAGCGCTATACAGGCACAAAATCTACTGTTCTTCTGTAGTTGCACAGTGTTTGAACTAACATTTATTTAATTTTATTTAATAGTGTCAGTAGGCAGTTTGAAACTGTTAGCCTTTTTCTATAGGAGGCGAGTGAACTGAAATCATAAAACAACACTATTAGTTGAAGACACTTTTTTTCTCTGAAAATTCCTCACTCTGACTGGGGTTTAAATTCTGAAAAACATTTATGCATAAAATAAATGCTGCGCTTTTCCCCTATTTCTCTGTGCCTATGGGAAATCCATGTGAAGGAGGCAAATTCTGATTGTTGCCTTTAATATGGTTAAATGTTTTCTAGCCTTCCAGTTCACAAGGCAGGAAACTGTCTGTGCATTTTTCATGACATAAAATAAATGCTGTCCATCTATAATTAGCCCTGTGTAACAGTGTTAGGGCTAATACAAATATAAATAAAAGCTATGCATGTTGCTACACATTCAGTATAAAGGAGAACATAGATGTAGAGGTTAATAAACTAAAGGAAATCTAAAAGTTTCTGTTGAGTGCCATGAACAGCTGCACTGACAGCTATTCTCTCACTGAGGCACTAAGCTCAAAGCATTGCAAACATGTCAAAAATGAAAGATTTTTTACAGAAATAAATATTTTTCAGTGATAAAAATATCTTTCTTCATTCTTGATTAAACAGAAGTACCTTAACAGTAGTAAAAGTCCTTATCAGCAAACAACAAACAAACTGATGGAGGGAAGTAATTTTTCTCATCTCAGAGAGACTACTACTATTGTTATATTACACTTGTTGCAGATTATCTATATGCAAGACTCTACAATATTTTTCAGAATAATGTAGCATTTTAGGAATTCATTATACATTTTGGGGAAGTGACTCTATTTGGGGATTCCCAGTGGGTGTACATGAAGGCAGTAGCTTTCATTTCAGAACATCCTGCACACAGTAAACATTTGAGTGAGGTGATGCAGTTGTGAGGTTTAACAGCAGCAGTTATATAAATCTCCAATATGATTTTGATACAGAAAATCAATTGCATAAAAGGGTTGAATTTCACATTTGGGGAAGTGAAGGATTGAGACCATCTCTCTGTTTACTGAAAGCTGTTTAGATGGTTCCTATCACCACAGACCCAGACACAAGGACTCCACTTTGCCCCTCAGATGGAGTTCTGTCCCATTGCCTTTGAAATCTGTGACATAAGCTACACTGACTGTATCACATCCAGGTGAAGCAGGAGCTCCCGAGAGACTGAGAAAGCAAAGCTTTCCTGATCCAAACAGAATTAGACTCCTCTGTGTCAGAGCCCTTGGTAAATTTCTGAACACAATGGTATGAGTTCTTCTTACACATGGCAGCCATTGCTTCCACTATCCAACCCAGAGTAAGTCCTTTTAAGACATCACATGCCACTTTGGTTTGCTTGTCAAACACCACAATTCAGAAAGAAGCACAGAAGTCAGCTGTTTATAACTCTCTCTAAGAAAATTTTCATATTAAGTTTACTGTGTTTGGTCTTAGTCCAAATCTTGATGTCCCTAAAAGTTGAAATAAAATCCATTCATCAGATGAGAGATCAGAGATGATGAGAATAACATAGTTACTGTGCTGTAGGCATATTTTAGTACACACCTTTACCATATATACTCCAAAAGAAAAGGTACATGACATTTATAAATGCAATCTCTCCCAGCAGATAAACCTCACTGAGGAACAGATCTAGACTACATGTGCTATGATTATTAAAATAATCAGAATGATTATGAAATGGAGATTTGGTTTGAGTATGAGGAGAATGAATTTTCTATCAAATTAATGCAGAAGCAACTACCTAAGGAGACAGTGCAAATGCTTTAATTGCATAGTGCATGGTGTTTCGCCTAAGGTTTAGCCCTACAGTCATATATCAAACTGATTAGCAAGATCTAAATACAGGAACCAGATACTACTATAGCAAGAAAGAATTCCCTAACTAATGGAAGACAGGCATTCAGGGAGCCAAAGCTATCAGTCATAAACAGGCAGGCAAATTATGGCACTTCCCCAGTAACAATTAGAACACTTACCTCTGTATCAACTACATGGAGTTCTCTTTGCTCTAAACCTATACACACTTCTCAGCACAAGATAAATTCACATGTGATGAACCCACAGGGTGGATTACATAGTCCAGCCTGTGTTTTACAGAAAAGCTGCACACTCTGCCCTCTGTGTGGTCCACGTTATAGTGATTAGACCACTTCAGAGTTTGAAGAAGAAAAGTACTGAATTTCCTCATCTGTACATTTTCTTCTCATCTTCCCATTTTCTGGCAATAATTAGTTTGCAGAAGTCAACAAGACATGTATTTTATAAGAGACTTCAGAAGATCTGGGAGTTTATTGTTCACAAGGAAACTTAATAGAATGTCTTTGGGAAGTCTCCTTCCTTATTCTTTTCTTAGCTTGAATAACAGACATCATCTTAATGCCTGTTTGCTTGCAACTTGTAGCACACAGGTATGTGAATAAAGAAAGCCCACAGAGCTCCAATATTGCAGGGTAAGCTGAAGTGAGAAATAGTTAATGCCATGTCAGAGATTCACTGGTAAAAGGCTGCAAAGGAAAATTATTAGAATGAGTATAAAATTATTATAAAACTGTCACATTTCTAATATTTCATATCACTTCTGACCATAAGCTCCACAGCTGTAAAAGCAGTATCTTTTGCTCTTCCATGTGCATGGACGATGGTTTGCATTTTTCAGGGCTTATGATATTAAAATGTCTTTAATTGTATCCCAGATAGCTGTTCAGAACACACTCTTAAACTTCTCCAAGGTCAAAACCTTACTTCTTGCTGATCCTCAGATCATCATTCTATGATTTCTGTTCAACTCACATAATGTCTCTGTTATCCTTGGAAATCACTATACAGCTCCGTAGGCCATGCCAGCATATGACTTCATCAACAGCCCCTAAAGGTTCAGATGCTGTTTCTCCTTTACTAATCCTTAAAGGTCAGATAGATGAAAAACTAATGTATGTTCTTATTTCATATTTGAAAAAGTTAGTAATATTGCTAAGTTACCCTTTCTTTTCCCCTCCACTCCCTCTGCAGCTGGGGACATGGATATCGAGCATGGTAAACAGAAGCAGCATCTTACAAACTTGTGTTTCTGATGACATATTGTAATGAAAATGAGAAAGAAATGATTGGTTGCCTCTCACAACCATAACAAGGCACCTTGAGAAACCTAGTCTGTGTGTAGTTTGTGTTGAATTAAAGGATTGGTTGCTATATAGAACATAGTAATAGACTCTACTCCCAAACCATTAATTTAAACTCAGACACAAAAACTCAAAGAATCTTCTTCATGGATCACTGCACTTGTTAACAAGTATCAAATAGGATAAATTGTATATTATGGCAATGTCCACTAGCTCAGCTATATTTAAATCTTTCAGTGTTTCTATTACTATAACACCCCTTTCAAAGGGAAAGATAATATCCACCAGTTAAAAGAAAACTGATATAAATTTAAATTTTGCATTTTAGTACATACACTTTTCATGAAATATTCTGACCAGTATATATGCTAGAAACTTTAAAGAAACAAAGGTTGCTGCAACCTGAAGCAATTCCAATCTTCCTCAATCTTTATGACCTCTCATGAAGTGTCCTTCTCAAATAAATACAGAGGCCTTTGTGAATAAATTACTGCAAATATGCTTCAGTTCATTAAATGAAGCCATAATACAGTGTACTTCTTAAAAAGTGCAACCTACCATACACAGTAAGATAAACAAATATATTAACTCTATTAAATATAAAATTAAAGACTATCTTCAAAACCAAACTGAATGTATGTCTGTAACGTCTGTATTTTATTCACATAACTATGAGTCAGAAAAGGAACAGTCCCTTTGAAATGAAGAAAAATTAGCATAACAATTAAAAAAATGCAGTTGTTGGAAAAAAATGATCTTAACTTTCATTTAAGACAATAGCTAAGTATAATAAACTTCCCAGTCGAAAAAAACTTTCCAGTATAGATGTCTTATTCAAATAAATAACAAGTCATGTCTTATTAAATCCATATTACACAGGTCTTATACCCTTATTTAAAAAAAATTAATATTTTAGTTTCTGATCACTTGAAGGACAGTTTTCCTTACCAGGAATTTAAACAAACCAATAATTCTTAGCAAGATACCAGGAGGAAGTAATGATATATGTTCTTGTAGTCTTTAGAAAATGGAATTTAAAAACCTCCTTTCTTGGTAATAGAGTTACATACTTAATTCTCTGTCCAGTCTACTAAAAATTTAGTGCACAGTAAAATACAATGTCAGTTTAAGTGTTACCTTTAGGAGATTGATCTTGTCCAGAAAGAGCCAGAAGCAGCTGTGCAGAGGAGCTGGGGCTCCTGGTGGACAACAAGCTGTCCATGAGCCAGCCATGTACCCCTGTGGCCAAGAGGGCCAGTGGTATCCTGGGATGCATTAGGAGGAGCATTGCCTGATTGTTGAGCAAAATGATTCTACCCCTCTGCTCAGCTCTAGTGAAGTGCATCTGGAATGCTGTGTCCAGTTCTGAGCTCCTAAGAGAGACATGGAGCTCCTGGAGCAAGTCCAGTGGAAGGCAACATTGATGATTAAGGGACTGGAGCATCTCTCTCACAAGGAGAGGCTGATGGAGCTGGGCCCGTTCAGTCTCATGAAGAGACGACCAAGAGAGGATTTCTGTCAGTATCTGAAGGGAAGGTATAAAGGGGATGGAGCCAGGCTCTTCTTGGTGGTGTCAAATAATAGGACAAGAGGCAAAGGGCAGAAACTGGTGTACAGGAAGTTCCACTGGAATATGAGAAGAACTTCACTGTACTGGTAGGTGACCGTGCACGGGAACAGATTACCCAGAGAGGTTGTGGAATCTCCCTTACTGGCGATGTTCAAGTACCATCTGGTCACAGTCCTGTGCAGTGTGCTCTGGGATGATTCTGCTTCAGCAAGGACGTTGCCCAGATGCCCACTGTGGTCCCTTCCAACCTTACCCGTTCTGTGCTCCTGTGATTACTGAATTTGTCCATATATGGATGGGCACACACACCAAGATATACTTGAAAACTCTTTTTCTGACTTGACTATGACCTACTTTGACGGTATTTTGTATTTTTTTATATATTTTCCTTTGAAAAGTTAATGGCCAGGAGTGAGTGAATCACTGGTTCTCATCTCTTAATAAATTCTAGAGATAAATCTACAAAATGGATGAGAATTTTTAGATACTCTGATTGTATGGGGTTTGTTCATTTATGTTTTTGTGGTGTCAAGTTGAAAGGGATGAATTTTTACATGGGAATTGTGCAGCTGATTACTCAAAAGTCAGTAGTCTATTTTTATAAGAATTCACCCTTTTCTTTCTGACCTGCAACAATATTAAATAATTAGATTTTAAATGTCCTTGGTGCTGTATATTTCTTGATGATGTGGCGCCCTTTAAAACCAAATATTATCTATAGCACAAAAAGCACAATGATTCCTGACCCGGAACGATATCAGTAGAGGAGACGGAATGAAGTTAGTCCATCAAACTGTAGGATATTAAACAGCTTTGTTTGTCTAGAAAGTGCATAATCAGGCCTTCAAACTTTTGCTGTGTTACCTGTAATTAATACTAATTAAGGCTGAGGCTCTCAAATATGAAATGGTTGAGAAAATCTGCAGGGTTTTGTTTCCTATTTGTCAACTTTTATTTGAAAACAGCAGGTTAAGTTCCGATCTGTGGAATGTTTAGCCTCAAACTATCACACAGATTGTTTTGTATCTATGTAATTACCAATGACTACTTTGGTCAAAACACCTTAACACTTTTTATTGCTAATTTTGGCAATAAACCTGTTAATTAGTTAATTGTAAAGCATTAGTGAATCAAGTAAAAAGGATCCATCTGTTTATAAAATAAGATTTCTTCTGGGCATAACATTTACAAACCACAGTAGGAGACACTATACTTCCAATTTTTGATAAAGTCTCTCACTCTTTATAGATCTAAGATGTGACTTTGAAGGAGATTTGTAATATATCACACAGATTTAATGCCATCACAATGTCAATATCATCAGGGAGACTTGAGAGTGCAGTGGAGACTTGTAGTCCTCTCTTCATGTCACTGATGTGAACCTGGCAAAGACAAATAGCAGCCAGAGAGGTGGTCATATGAAAGGTGTTCAGTTTTCAGAGCAAATTCACAGTATCTCCAGTTGGAGAAGAATTTTAAGAACACAGCACGTTTACCATTGTCATAAGCATTATTTTCGTAGGCAGACTTAGAAGCCAAATAATGAAGTACCAGGTTTGAGAGAATTTTACTATTGACTTAAATGGGAGTAGGATCATAGATTTTTTCAGAAGAATGCATAAGCAGTCTAGGAATCCTATGCTGCTGCTACTTATCTCTTCCATGGCCAATTAAATAGGCTTCTTTTCTCAGAACTGTCAGTGTAGCAGCTTTCATGATCACTAAATTAATCCTTTAAAGGAAAAACATGTTAAAAAAATGTCATATCTTTTCTGATTTTAAGATACTGTAAAAAGACCCCTTTTCAACACAGAAAACAAATCTCTTGTATATTCATGTAGATTACAGAGTAGTTTTCATACCAAAATATTACAGTTCTTTTATCAGAGCAAAGTAAAGATGATACAATATTGTCATCTGAGATTAAAATATATAAGAATGGAATATTGATAGCAACATATAAAGTAAAGGAAGATTGGATGGTGTACTGTGGGAGCTAATAAGAATTATATGGCTTCTAGCAGAGAGGTAAAATGACTAAAGATACAGACTGATGGCAATAGAAAATGCATTTCTGAGGAGGATCACAGGAGTAAACAGGGAATAGTTTGCATAACACCAGACAAGCATTAAAGAAATAACGCCAATTGAATTATGCCTTATAGCCAGGTAGGGTAGACTGATGCTTCTACATGTTGAAAAAGAGCTGAGGTATCTTGGCTTGCCATAGTAGCCTCCATTTCCCCAGGCCTTTCCCCAAGAATTTAAAAATTTGTATAAAATGGGTTGTTAACATCTGTTTTATTGGTGGCCATTTGGGCCCACTTATTCCACTTTGGGTGCAAGGGAGCTATAAATAGGTCCCTAAAAAGATGGGTAATTAGACCAAGTTAAGAGTGGGAAATTATATGAGACCCACTCCTGAACCTGTGGAGAAAACTACTGCACATGGAGAGAGAAAATATTGCCTTAGCATGTGACTCATCTAAATCTCATAATCAAAAATCAGACACCTAATCAAAGCTATTCAGCTAGACACCCTCTAAAGTTAAAGGAGAGATCTGGGGACACTTTCAAAGCACGATTTGGTCTTTCAGTCTTTCATTTCTGTTTTGGGATGGTTATAGACTGGAGACTGCCATTAATGCTGAGTTAGAAGCCAAGCACCACATCAGTGGAGGAACCAGGGACCTCGTTTAAGAAAGCATTGGCATGCTTTGAAAATAAGAGGTAGGCGCTGCTACCCCTGCAGCTCAGGCAGCTCGCTCATTCTGGCTGTGACTCTGCCCTGGAGAGCAGTTAGAGCAGGTTTGGTGATGCAGGCCTGGAGCCACTTCTCTCTGGCAGGAGGCTGGAGATAACACTGACTGAAGAGATTGATGATAGTGAAAGTACACAAAGTACATACATCTGGGAAGTCTGCATGCTTGGTGCAATTATTGCTTTCCAGATATTTGACCTCTGCAGTGGCATTTGGAGCCTGGAGCTAGATGTCTGGCTTACCCTGCATAGGACCCACCAAAAGAGTGGGATCTGCAAGTGGGGATGTCTTTTGGGAAGGGAGGCTACTGGGGCTCCTAAGCAGAAGCTCAGAGAGCTCAAAGCTTGCCTCCACCTGTGGTTCCTCAGATCCTGTTGGAGGAATTAGGCCACTGCCTAATTCCCTAAGGTGTATGAGGGATATACTTCCTTCCATGATTTAGGAATGGTATTTTCCAATTTAGTACTCCCACTAAAACCACACCACTCCTTGCTCTCCCTCCCCCTCCAATTGGAAGCAAAAAAGGCAAAGATCACTGGTTGTGATAAGAAGAATTTACTGGAAACAGCATTGAGATAAGAAAATGATAAGTAACAGCAATTTTAAAAACAAAAGTTATAAGACAAAAGAAATGTTTGCATGGAAAGCCATGATAATACTAACCAGCTCCTTCCTGACACCTTTTCTCTTGACTGGAAAGAACATTCTTCTCCTCAGAAGCGAGACAGAGTCCCTCCCCCCCACACATCTCATCCCTGGCAATGATTTAAGGTGGTATAGAATAACATCTGGGTCCTGGCCATGCCCACTCAGCCACACCTGCTCCTGGTAATGGCAAAAGATGAACCTGTCCTGGCCAAAACAGGACGTTTCCCTGGTGAAAAGCAAGATTTATGGTACATTTCTGCATGAAGGAGGTGATGGAAATACCCAGCAGCACACCAAGATTTCAAAGTAGGAACTGCAGCTGGTAGGCCTTGAGGCCATTACCAAAACACAGCAAGACCAGGCTGACATGAAAGAAATGCATATACTAAGAGATGGACACAGTCCTGGCACAAGTTTCTTTACAAACATTCAGTCTTTGAGATTGCTCATCAGATATGAACAGGCTGTCTGAACTTCACTGTCTGACCTACTGTCATGGGGTATCTGATGAGGAGCAATGACAAAATAGATTTGTTAGAAGAGGTAAGGAACAACTCACAGCACTAATCCTCAGTTGGAAAAATGTCCTTTTCACAGTGTAAAAATTTTAAATGGGGAAATACTAATTTGATCTTGAAACACTGATACGCCTTTAACATTGCCTGCGGAAGGGTTTAATCAGCTGGCAGAGCTACAGGTGCTTTGGAGTATGGACATAGAAACATCAACAGAAAACTTGGGTGGCAGGATGAACTGAGAGGCTATTTTTAAAATTTAGCTCTGGGAATTCACAATCAGAATGTGTTTCACTGACATTTTAACTTAACTTTGGCTCCTTGTCCTTCCTTGAAAAATATTTCTCACCCCAGTTTTGTAAGAAGAGGGTACAGCATGCTGCTTTATTGCAGCTGCCTGAAATGGAAACTATTGTTTAAAAACAAAAGAAACATTTCACCCAAAACACATGAAAACCCCCACTACATGAGAGACTATTATTTCAGAGTGGAAAATCAAACTATTTCGCACGCATCAGTCAAGGGATTTGAGAAGTCACCTTAGGTACCTTAATTTGGAAGAACAGCAAGTAATACTTCTTCAAATATAATTGTTGGGTTTAGGTTTGAAATGCAAATGTCTTGCAAACTGTTTTTCCTCCAAATCCTTTTACATTATTTGATTATTATATTGTTTCTTATAAAATTTGGTGACTGAGAATCCTAATTGTGAATATAAGCATCATTTAATACATTTATTTTAAAATATATTGACTGTGCTTTTTTAAGGAAGTTTGCAATATTTTAGGCCAGGTTGGGAAGATACCATCCTTGACAAGACTAATTTAATAACTATCATAAAATTGGTGACAGGGTAAAAAGAATGGAATTGCAGGAGGAAATCCACCAATAAGAGCTTTAGCCTATTGAGAACAGTATTAATATAATAGACTGAAAAAATCAGGTCTATAAATTTCTGTCAATGTGGACTACCCATACAAGGTCTCATACATCAGCCAAACTTAAATGAGGTCCTTGTAGAGATCTTGTGAACAGGGGTGAATTTCACCCTCAGCAGTTGAAAAACTACCTTTCATTCTGATTGAATCAGAAAATTAAATTTGCTCCATGCTCCAGCAAAACTGAAACTGGTTCAATCATCAACACAGTTGTTTGAATAACACAGTTACTACATTCACAAATAATCTGCTTTCAGGCTAAGTAGAGGGTTTTGACTATTTCTTTAGTAAAATCTAATTAATAATAATATTGACACGTACAGTGCATTAACTGATGCAAGTGAGAGTTATATAATGAAATAAGACCTTGACAATAACTTTTTTGAGGCACGTGAAGACATACTAGCAAAGAAGAAAATGAAGAAAAATGCCAGGAAAATTACTGAAACCAAGAAAGCAGAGCTTTAGTAAAAGACTAAGGAATAGTAAGGGAGAATGAATAAATGAATATGCAAAATGCAGCATGTTTTGGGCTTTTTTGGGTAGGAACTGGAAAAAAATGTCCAATACAAGGATATTTACGCTACAGAGAAATGGCACCGAATCACCCAAAGGAAAAAATAAGAAATGCAAAGGAGAGAGGCAGTAGAACATTGAGTTTTTAAAGCACTATTGAAAAATACTGAGTATTGTATCCCTAGAAAGCTTTCTAGTGACTGGGGCTAGGAGTCCCATTCCTTGGCTTAAAAAACTTTTCACCTAGGGCTGGTATTCTTCAGCCTCCTGCAGGAGTGTTGATTTCACTCAATATGCATATTGCATCCTCCTAATTATCCATCTCTTTGTATTAATGATGAAATAATACCATCTTCTATTTTCTCTAATTAAGTTTATTATGGAGACATTTTTATGTGCCTATTTTTGAAAAATGAAATTTCATTAAAAGTCAGTGTATCAGATCTTATTAATTCTATTACATTACAACATGAAACATTTCATCAGGAAAAAAGAAAGACTGAATCAAAACCAACCCCAGACTTTGATAATACAGATAAAAAAAGTCTAATGCATTCACTCTTCAGTCTCATTTTAAACACTGCAAAACTTTCCTCATGCGAAGTTTTAAAATCAATAGAGAATGACTTACCACATTCTCCTACAGAAATATATTTTGTCTATTTTACTGGGGATTTTTCCTCTGAAAACACTATGAAATGCCAATGCATCTCGCTAAGCCATTTTTTCTTCTTTTTGTAATTGGGAAAAGCTAGATAAATAAATTGATATCAATCACCTTTGGGAAAACCAGATTGGACTAAGAGACCTTTTAATAATTGGAATGGCATTGCACTTTGCATTCTGTCAGTGCTCAGTGACAATTGCTACAAGACAATTGATACACAGTGACGTTTTCTTTGTCATTGCTGGACAGTAGGGACTTTAGTGCCAATGATTTTCTGCCATCATCTGAAAGTGATAGGGGCCTATGAAGGGCTGTAGCAAGATAAAGGATCCCTTGATATCCTGTAGAGAAATTGCAATGTTTTGCTGGTCTCCTGACATGTTCTGGTTGTGACTCCGGGGCACACACAGCTGAATGGTTTTGCTGAGGTTTGGAGTCTTCTTATTCCTGTGAAGCTGCTGCTCAGCATCACTGGTGCACTGCTTGCACTAGGGGCAGACCACGTGGGCTGGTAGCAGCCCTGGTAGCAGAGGGATGCTTGTGTCACTATTCTAGAAAAGAGAGTCCTAACCAGGACAGTTATGGCAGAATATATTGACTGTGTCAGGAGTCTGAAAATTTCACCTTTAAAGCACACAGTAGAATTACTTGTAGCACATACCTAACTAACTCAAATTACTTATTTTGGTTTTCTGTTATCCACCCATTTATGTGATATTTCATCTGTTTACCTTATGCAGCAGTTTCATTTTAGAAGGAAGCACAGGTACTGAAATGATGTATATATATGTAAAAAAACTTTCATACTAATTTCTTGTGTTTGAGTGACTGAAATACTGTTGTAAAGCTTTGGGGAGAATAAAGGATTGTTTCTGATAAAACTTGATCCATTAATTATTGTTAACTAATTGTTAAATATTGTCAATTACTGCAGTTGTGGTTCAGAGACCACATTTTTCTCCCAGGGCAATATAGTTTGCCCAAAGTTCATCCTCAGTGCTCCTCTCTCTTGTAAGAAACTCTTGTGTTGTGGGCAGATAGAGTG
Organism: Serilophus lunatus; assembly: GCA_013399895.1. Lineage (NCBI taxonomy): Eukaryota > Metazoa > Chordata > Aves > Passeriformes > Eurylaimidae > Serilophus > Serilophus lunatus. The sequence goes on from VXBA01005923.1 coordinate 1,026,525, forward strand.
TCTGGCATTAACAGAAATTTGTTAAGGAGCACTGCATCCACTGTTCCCCCTGCCTTTGGAGAGGAGAGAGCAGTGGATATTGCTGTTTCCTAAATATAGACATACTGGAGACAGTCTAGTGAAGTACCACAAAGATGATGAAGAGACTGGAACATTTATCCTATGAGGAGTGGCTAGCACAGCTGGATTGTTCTACATGGAGAACAGAAGGCTTGAGGGGGAGAGTTTATCAGTGTGTGTCAATACCTAAAAAAAGAATGCAAAGACAAAGGAACCAGGCTCTTTTCAGTGCTGCAAAACAAGAGACAATGGGGAAAAATTCAAACACAAGGAGTTCCATATAAACAGATGAAAAAAAATTCACTTTTGGGTGTTGCTTAACGCTGGGACAGTTTGCCCGGGGAGTTTGTGGAGTCTCCATGTTTGGCGATACTCTGGGCATGGTCTTATGGTACTGATTCTAGGTGTCCCTTCTTGAGGAAGGGTTGGATCAGATGACCTCTGGAGATACCTTCCAACCTCAATCATTTTGTGACTCTGTGAATTCTGTGCATGCGAAGAATGAATGGATAAGTGCACCTTGATAATGCAAATTCATCAACATTTATAGGATTCTAGTGCATCCTGGGAGCAAGATATTAATTGCAAGTAAGGCCAGAAGTGCCTGACTTTATTGCTCAGTACTTTGATGCTGATAAAACATTCACAGAACGTGTTTGCAAACAGTTCATTTTGTTACATGGAACATTCCAGGACATGGCTTTCTCTGGGGTTGAAACAATGGTATGTAGCCTGCCAGGTTGAAAGGTCTGGAGCTATAAAAGACATTTTTTAGCATGACTGAGATCAGGCCTGTAGGCCTACTACCTTTCCCTGAGCTGGAAGAAATCAATCCATTTTGGCACCTCCACTCCCACCTTTCCAAAGTGCATCGGCAATAAAGGAAAATATGGATAAGAGTCTAGCAGTATGCTCAAAAGAAATACAAACTTGGCTGATAGGTGATTTTCAGAAGAACTGTTCAAATAAATAAAAATATAGCAATATTCAGGAGAAAGAAATCCCAACGGACAACCATAAAATCTTTCTCTTGCTCTGCCAGCTACAGTGAGGATGCTGTGTCAATGACGGCAGTTACACCCACAAAACTTGACCAAGCAACAGGTATTTCTTGTGCACAGTGCTGCCCAGAAAGATGCATATGGGTATTTCTGTCTGCTTGCGGTAAAAATTCAGCTCAGAAAATAATTCAACAAGTGAAAATAAACAAAATATACGGCACAAACAATGCAGATCCAGGTTAGACCAGAAGAATAGTTAAGCCTATATAGAGTGTGCTGGTTCTTGTGAGATTTCATTATTCTTGTGAACACTATCCTCAAAGCCCATCTATAGTCTAAATATTTTTTTCTCTGGAAGGCAGCATCAAAACATTTTTAACGCTCTTTTTTTTTGCCACTAGGCCCTTCAATATAGCCAATACTGGTCAAAAAGTATCACGACAAGGAGGAAGAAATACAAGAGGACTAGGTGCAACATGCCATAAGACTGTGTTACACAACCTAAACTGAAGGCACACCTTAAGGCAACTCTTCATTCCCTTCCTGAGGTTTGCTCTTACCCGTTGATTGGCTCTAGTTCTGATCCAGAGTGCCTTCCACAGACGAAACGGTAACTGTGAAATTGCTCTCTGGCTCAAAGTCTGACTGTATCCTTTTTTTTTTTTTTTTTCCTTTATTACATGTTTCTCCTTACTGTTTAAACACATAATAAATCCAAGAAACACTTAGGGAGATTCAATGGCCTTTACACAGTGCTAATGCAATTTTCTTGAGTGTTCTAGACTTCTCCATGGAGCTGGCAAAATTCTAAAGAGGATCTTTGAAAGATCTGTGTCTTTGTAGGGTGATGGAGGCCTGGTGGGATGCCCATTTAAAATGCCATTGAGCATCTATATTCATGAACCTGAATAGCTCCCATATCTTCTAGGGGGAGGGATGTAATACAAAGGTATGAAAAAATTCTACTTATGTTCCTTGATGCACCACTATTTATGCCATCCAAATAATGCTGTCATGAGAGATATAACTCATTAAATTGTTCCATTTCTGGGGACTTCCCAGACTACTTGATGAAAGATGCTTTAAGAATTCTAGTTAAAATGTTAGTCTGGCCCTTTGTACTCAAGTTGCAATGAGTGTTTCACATATGATCCAAGTTTAATTTTACTTTTCTACTAGGAAAGAATGCTGTGTAAAAAAGCAACAACAATAAAAAAAACCAGGATAAAATGCCTGCTCTCTTAAAGGCTGATAATAGTATGAAGATTGCAAACTGTATTTTCGATACAGATGTCTCTGTCTGCTTGAGAAGTGGCCGTTTTACACTATAGGGAAGCTAAGCATTTCAACTATTTCATAATATCTGTAATGGAAGAATTGTTCTTCCATTACAACCCTATTTTATCTTCAAAGCGCAAACCGGAGTCTCTGTTTCTTTATTGCTTAATGCCAGAACAAATGTTATCCTTTTCCTTTTGGAGAATTACAAACTGTGTCTTTATTTACTTTCATGGCACAGTTTTCACACATTTGACAGATCATTGCTCACGTTCTTCATTGTCATGATATTAGTGAAATGTAGCATAAGCTCTAAATTTGCAACTGCTGTCCAATCAATAAAAAAGATCACACAATCTGAATAATGCTATGATATGTGACATTATCTATTCAACTATTCTATTTCTTGGGAGTTGTGAATACTGTCATATTGAAAATGAACACCATTTATGCTGACAGATTTTTCACCATTCAACACTTTTAATGAATATATTTCAAAATGAGGTACCAGATTAAATAAATTTCATGTTGTATCAAAACAGAGATATGATCATTATTTGTAGCAGCAAAGTTCCAAGTAAATGACAGGGAACTTACATATGCAATGCATTCAGTAAGAATAGGATTTTCAAATAACATAAATCTTGTTGGCTGTCAGCTTGCCACAGCAGTAATACGTAGATCTTATTCTCCCTATTTTCATGACAAGAACAAAAGTGTGCTTTGGCACAGCTTTCTTATACATCAAATTAGTATCCCACTCCAAATTTACTAACACAAACGTTTACTAAGGAAGTTCTGTAAACTTCAGTAACAGACTTTGTTGCCCAAAGGCGGCTGTTATCATGCATTCTTGCCATAAATGTTCTATCTAGATAATTTTTCCTGGGGCTATGTTATTTTAATGTGTGCATTGGATCTAACAGTCTTTTCCCCTCCATGAGGTATTCTTTCTAACAGAATCATGCCATTTCTGTAAAAACAACTCATGGATAGGTTTTCATTAGACTTACAAAGTCTTATCCTAGAGGGTACATCATACGCTTACAGTGCAACAGGAATTGCTTAGACAGAATAAACCAGTGCTGCTACACAGGTCCTGCTCAGAATGATACTGTAGCAAACTTCTAGTATGAAAACGTTTAAAAATGGATTCATAGTTTGCTGAGTGTGATATCTCGGTGTGTGAATGCTTTCAGTGTCTTCAGACAAGTGCACATTTTTCTTTCAGTAAAGACAGTCCTAAGGGGGTTAAATGAAATTCATGCAAAACGAGATAGAGATTGACATTAGGAAAGATTATATGAGAACGGCTTACCAAAACTTGTATGATTTAGAAATGTTTCAGTAAACTATTTTATTGAAAAAATTAAATTCTCAGATCTGTACTCTCACTTTTTCTATACAGCAAGCAAATCAATTCACATTCCATTAAAACAATAAGAACTACATATCATAAAAATATGCTTACAAGAAAACTGGAAATATAATACAGAGTTCCCATCACAGACCCATTTATTTCTGTTGTAGTGGTAAAAACCTCCATGTTTTCTGTTCTGTCTGTCATGAGCTTATAACTTTATGTAAAACCAACCACATAAAACGACCTGAGATTGGATTCCTAGAGTGAGCTCCTAGCTCCTAATTCTCTTAGCAGTGGTATTTAGCCAATATCTTCCTTGTGTCCAACTCTCTATATGCTCTGTATGAAGAGTAGAACTTCTGAGATACTAATTTCTTAAAGCAGAACTCTTCCAGTTGTCAGTGCAAAATCTGGAAGTAACAGCTTGTCAGCAGAGGGATGTCATGCTGTTCAGACACTGTTGGATGGAAAACATCACTAAAGTCATCCTAAAGGAAAGGTCTGAGTTTTGTTTCCTTTGTAAAAGAGATTTGTGCCTTATTTCTCTATCACCTTTCTTCCATAGCCTCACAAACAATGACATAAGCTTCTTCTCCTTCCTTAGGTGGTTGTCATTCTTTCTGAAGCCAAAGGAACTCACATTCTGCAGTCCTTGGACGTAGTGGGCCACCCAACAAAGAGAAGATCACCTCTTGCTTACTAGCCAAAAAGAAGTAAATGTCTGCAAAAAATTAAGGCTGTATGTATACATATCAAAGTTTCAGTGATCAGAACGACAGTCACATCCTTAACTGCTGGACTATGTCTCCTAACAGAGCAATGAATTTAGAAAGTCCTTTAGAAATTAATCTTTAAGTCTAGCCTGAGAAAGTATTCTTCTATCCTTAATTTTAATGAAGAGAAAGCAGAAAAAATGTTTAGCATTATAACTAATGTCCTCTTGCTCTAATTCTGTGCACTTGTAAAACAGTAAGTTGGTACTTAGATATTAAGTGAAGGCCATCGAGAAACAGATTTTGATTACACATATAAGTAGGTAGACATTTTCCCATTACACAAATAGAAAAACTGAGACACAGATATTAACTGAATCTCCTCACTGATATAAGAAATTTGGACATAACTTATCAATCTCTCCAAAGGCACTGTTTGAGTGAAAAATATTTAAAAATAAGTAACATGCATTTCGTAAAGTCTTCAGGAGCCCAGTGTCTCCAACTGTATTTTAAAACTTTAAGTATGATATGCCAATTATCCAGTTTTTTGCAATATCCATTTGTAAATTTGTGCATTTCTCAACATCAGATTGTTCTAAGCTGATTTATATGACAGGTTAAGAAGGAACAGATTGTGTATACCTAGAGCAGTTTTAAATGAAAGATTGTATATTTTTTCCTTTTCAGCTAAAAATTGTGTCACAACACTGTTACAACACAAATAAGTCAAGTTAAAGATGCCATAATGTGAAGTATTTTTTCAAAAAATAAACTGATTTTTCAGGCAGACTTAGTGACACATTCCCAGAAAGTCACAGCTCTGTAGGGAAAAGAAATAAAAACATTTTAAGGCTACTTTCGCCTTAAGGGCTCATTTTGCCACAGATCAGCAGAATGTGTTTATACTAGTCACATGACTAATTATCAGAAGATTCCTAAAAATGCCATGCACAGTGATTTCCTTGAACATCAAGGGTTTTGCACACATATTAAAAATAAAGTATTGTTTTTATTCTCTCTCTTTTTAGTGTTTTTCATTAAGGTTTATTGTACTTCAGGCTCTGTATAATAAGCCATGAAGATCAGTTATATCCCAAAGTATAGTGATCGCTGTTAAATATGATCCTCCAGGTGAAGTATATAACTAGTAATCAGGCACTAATAATTCCATTTAGTTTGATTTATTATCTGTTTCTCCTGGAATTAAATATAGTGTTCTCTTTGACGTATGTACTGCAGTTAGAAATTCAAGAGCATGTCAGATGAGATTGGTATGATAATGTTTTGTTGGTCACCATATTGTAGCTTTTTTTAAAGCGTTAACTGTGAATAAACTATTTGCCTACTTATATATATATAAATATTAATAACTGATACTTTTGACCTTGACAAACTATGATCACTAGTACTTGAGCTATCTTGAATCACTTCATTTGCGATATTCTCATTAGATAGTCAAATTAGCTCTAAAATATACCATCTAATTGCCTCTAAAAAAAATCCTGGTCCTCTGATGAGTTGACACACAGTTCTGACACATGTAGCTGAATTTTTTTGTATGAAAGCTTTTTCGGCTGAAAAATCCTTTTCCAAAATGAAAATTTTCAGTTAAAATGTGGTTTTGTTTTGCTTTCCTAACAATAGTAAGTATCAGATTTCATTTTTATTTATCTCATGTTTAAATTTAATTTTCATTTATCTTAATCTCCCTTTCTTTTACATCTTTCACTCCTTACTATTATCTAGTTAAAAGATGTAAACCAGTAAAAAGCTAGGCAGCAGTTACTTCATATTACAATTAGAATAGCTGGTATACAATTACTTACAACCTGAAATAATTTTTTCTGTAAGTGTGAGTTAAACAATGAGGCTGGTAAGGGGATGTGAATCAAATGGTAAAAGAAAGAAGAAAAACACGGAAGCCAGAACAATGTTGTCAGTTAGAACCGTGGCCTGTGTGACCAAGGTAATATCCATACTCTTTGCTACTGTAGAGGTAGGAGCCAGGTGCTGCTTGTGTTATGTTCAAGATATATAAAAGAGGGGGACTTGCAGGGTTATGAGGTAGCAGCCAAGTCTAACCCTAACCCTAACCCAAGTCTGGCTGCTACCTAAGCTACAGATGCAAATTTCCTACATGCCACAAATTTTGATAGCCATTGAAGTTTCTTACGCCTTGATACCTGAACTTTGTTGTACATCCCAGTGTGTACCAGTTCTCTCTGGTACCTGTACTATGCTTAAGGCCAACAAGAATCTATAGTTAGATGATCTCTCAGCAAACTTACCTCAGAGCCTTAATGCAGCAAAGGGACCAAAGTACCAAATGTTTCATTTGCCTTCAAAGCAGAAGTTGACATGGTATGCCTGCTGTATCCATGGGTTGATGCTTACAATCCTCCATCTGTGATTATACAGCTGAAAAATAATTGGCCTGAGGGGGAAAAAGAGTTTTCTTAGCAACAGGAGTGGCTAAGATAATCCTATTCAACAAAGTGTGTGTCTGATAAGCCAAGTGAGCCATGGGGACAATACACCAAGGGCGGACCACTTTCTTAGACCAGCCCAACTACTGACAAAACAGATGTGGAGCTATATGCTCCACTCCATCTGGAATCTGAGCTGAAGGTTCCAGTTCAGCGAAGCTTTTAGCCACACATCCAAGTGTCACTAAGGAAGCAGACCTCTCTTTGCACTTCATGAAGGGCTAACATTGTACATCAGCTGTGATTCTGCCCCATTAACTATGAAGCACTTGAGCAAGTACTTAAGAGCTACAGCCAAAAATTATATCGTTGGATAATACATCTCTCTTCTTCCCAAATAAAGTCAGGACTTATGCACTTGATTGCTCTTTTTTTCATAGAATAAAATCATAGAATTGTTAGGGTAGGAAAAGAACTCTAAGATTGTCAAGCCCAACTGTTAATCAAAACTGCATAGCTTCAGTGGCTTGGTTAGAAAAAAACTTTTGACTTTCCATTCACCACACTCCTTAAAGGTCTGGTTGCTAATATATAACTCTGTGAGATGGGTAATGTATTTTAATTCTTTCAAGATCAAAAGGAGATCAAACCAAGTGCTCTTCTCCCCAGATTGCTCTTTTAGCAGAGCCTGTTAAATAATTTAGAATTATTTAATCCTGCATTATTTAATGTTTCGAACAACAACTACCTATGTATTCTGGAAATATCAGCAAGCTATGGCTACCTTGTTGGACACAAGCATCTCTGTAAGGTGCTACCAAAACACAGCTCACCTCAAGATCTTTATCAGCTTGTTAGTAGAAGATGTCTGCTGTGCTTGCTGAATTTTCTGTGTCCCATTCTCTAAATCTGCCTCAGGTAGGACCTTGAACTTGGGGATAAAGTAGTGTAAGTCTTTGAGATATAGCAAATATTTGCTGAATTGTTGTCTACAGAGGAAGACTCACAACATCTTTAGGAGAAATTTCAGGTCTTGCCACTTTAATCACAAATTGAGAATTAACTAATCACTTTAAAGTTAAACAACTTCTAAAATTACTTTCTGTAAACAGATGCACTATTAAAGCTGTTTTGTTTTTAAAGTGATTTTGGAGATGTTAATTTACATGATCAATTAACAGAGAGCATGAGAAATACATGTGACTCTATGCAAACAATTTTAATTTTTATTTAAACAGAACAGAAACATACCCTTTTTAGTACTCAGATGACCTTCCAGATTACCATGTACAGTATCTATGGATTTTTTAAGTATAATTAACAACTTCCATTTCAGTATTTAAGAGCTTCAAGTTCTGTTTCTTTGACAGTCAAAAGCTAATCAATCTTGTTCTCAAATGCTAATACAAGCAATTAAAAATAACATTAATTGAAATACTGCAAGGGCTGTTAGGTTTTTTTTTTTAACCTCATGGCAACACTAATTTACAGTACTAATTAGTGACTTGCCCTTTGTATTATAAATCTTTAGAAGGAAGAACTGGCCTTTAAAGCCCAACAGAGAGATGCAGATGGTTACTATGCTTTCAGTAAGCTTTCATGCTAGCTATCAGGATATTTACTTCACTACTAGGCCAGACATGATGGATTATATTGTTTACAATGAAGAATATTAATTTCTGCAAAGAAAAATGCATTGCCTATTTGTCCGGTTTTAAAACATGGAAATATCCTTTTTAGGAAAGATCATATTCTGACTAGTTTTCCTAATTAGAAGAAAGAGTATAACTGCCTCATATGAAACACTGGTGAGATGTAAATGTTCAACATGTAATAACATGGAACAAGACAAAATATGAAACATAGTTAAAAATATTTAACACATATTGTTTATAAGCAAGCATAATTTAAAACTTTTCCCTGAGCAATTAAAAATGTAAAACAATGAAAAATAAAATTAAAATCTTTCAAGTAACAGATTAAAAATTATTACTATTTACCTTAATTCATTTTTCCCAGAAGATCCAGTTTAATATGTTGTTATGGCCAGTTTTAGTCTCTTTAACCAAGACAGTAAGAGTAGTTTCTTTTCCAGAAAATTACCAAAGGCTCAGTTTGACTTTGATTTAGGAGCAAGGTTGGGAGTTTTTAGTGATTACACTATAATCTACATAAGTAAGAATACTGATTCTACTTGGCAGTACCATTATAGCATCATTCTAACATATAAACAAGAAAGTACATTTAGATCCCCTTATAGTCATGCATGCTGATTTTTCATGTTATTTTCATGTATTACTGTTGTGGGTTTTAGAAATCTGATAAGAACTGTTTTGCTTTTTAATACAAGGGAATGGAAGTACATCATATTGCATTTTGCAAGGAAAATATCATCATGCAGAATGCCTGCTATTATACTATATATATTCACTGGGCTACAGCAACTGGAAAGTAAGAAAAGGTACTTTCTGAAACAGTAAAATGGGAGATGAAGTGAAGGTAGATAACTACAGTAAGCTGTCACAAGTGAAGTCAATCTCTGAGAGTTTGTGTATGATAAAGAGGAAATGCTATTGAAATTCCAACCTTCCAGAAATGCAAATATTCCTCTTAGAACAATGGAAACCATGTTGGGCCTTAATTGTCAGTAGAATTAATTGGTATGTTTGACTTCCTGCCAATGACATCTCTTACAAGCAGAAAGCATGAATATAGGGAGATACCTCAAGCTGTAGATGGTAAAATCAACACTGCTATCAGTTTTATGAATGATAGGGAAGTTGCCATTATGAAAGAGGCTAGCCAAATACCAAAATATTGTTGCAGCTCTCGTCTCACTTGATTCCTAAGAAACTGAACTGCATAGAGGTGACATGTGCCAGTTACTGAAAAAGAAAGAGCAATTGTAAAATTAACCATCAATGTTAAGATCTGAATGTTATTTTTCATCTAGTTCCTTCTCCACCTCTAAAATGTGAGACGATACTTAACATTCTGAGTCTTAGAAAATCACGTTAAAGAAGAAGCATGAAAGATTGTTCTTGAAGTAAAACCAAGTTATTATTACTTTTTCCTCTTTCCCTCCCTCTCAAATACCAAAAGGAGAAAGTCTTGATTCAAGGACAGCATCTTGATGTATCACTGAAAGAGGTAAAGTACACATGTCCTTTATAAGAATAGAAAAGAACAAAGCCAACTTTTTTATATATTAAGTTTTCCTGTCTTTTGTGAACAGCTGCAGGTTGCAAGCATTGTGTATAAAGGTAAAACAACTTGTTTTTAATCTAAGCATCAGAGCTATGTGATTTTTGTTTTCCCCTTGGAAGTAACAGAGTTTACACACTACTGTTCCTTATTGTAGATCCTTTTTATTAAAAAGAAGGGTTCATTTTTTTTCTTTCTAATGTCAGAAAGCAGCAGCTGTTTAGCTACTGCAATGAACCTCTTACAGTAAGACTGTGATAAAAGCAAGGTATCACTAAGAAAATTTGAATCTATGTTACATTTAGGACAGGAGGAAATGGCTTTGAGTTGCTTCAAGGGAGGTTTAGATTGGATATTAGGAAAAATATCTTTACCAAAAGGGTTGCTAAGCATTGGGACAAGCTGCACAAGGATGTGGTTGAGTCACCATCCCTGTGATTTTTAAAAGGCATGTATGCATGGTGCTTAGGGACATGGTTTCACAGTGGACTTGGGAGTTATAGATTAATGGTTACACTCAATGACCTTAGAGGTCTTCATGATTTTATGATCTTACAGGAATGGAATTTCAAATTTCTGTATTGCTTCTGTATGAAACCGTTTTGCTTATTCCATCTTAGACTGCGCCCTTCTAAAACAGGATTAGTTTGGATTGACCTGGTAGGCTGGTGCTCCATGAAATTAAATATGCCTGAGATACTTATCTGAGACATGTATTTAAGACATTTCTTCTTCGAAGAAAGTAAGAAGCCAGGGCAGTGACTTGCTGCTGGTGCTATGAAACCCCACATCAGTATTGTACTGGTATTTCAAAGAGGTAGGGTTTTGTTCCAGTCTTCTGCTGATCTTTCTCACAGAATTTCTCTGGGGATGGGAAAGTATGCAATCAAAGTTATCAGAGGGATAATATGAAACATACAGTAACTTGGGCTGCATCAAAAAAATTGGTTGAAATCAAAATAGAACGCATAATTATAATGTGGAGTGTGTATATATTCTTATATTCCAGTTTTAAATGAGTCAATGCTCCAAAATGCAACACTTACTATTTATAACCTGTCTTTCTATATAATCCAGGGGATTTGTCTTTCCCTGCTGTTCATAAAGAATTAGCAGTAAGGTTGGCAGACCCGAATACAGTGCTGTTTTAATCATGAAGGTTGTTCAACTCCTCCTCTTTACACTTACACAAGTGCTGCTGTAGAGTGGGTTGGAGAACTTTAGTAAGACATTGAACTTTTGTAGTGGGTTAACCCTGGCTCGACGACAGGCAACCACCAAAGCCACCCTATAACTCCCCTCTGCAAATGGACAGGGGAGTAAAAATACAGCAAAGGGGTCATGGTTTGAGATAAGGACACGGAGAGACCACTTACTGATTACCATCAAAACAGGCTCAGCTTCAGGATGTTAACTGACTTTATTACAAACAAGGTCAGAGCAGAATAATGAGAGTAAAATAAACCTTAAAAACAGCTTCCTCTCATCCCTCCCTCCTTCCCAAGCTCTATCTCCTCCCCTGCCGCAGCATAGGGAGACAGGGAGTGAGGATTACAATCAGTTCATCACATACTGTTCCTGTCGCTGCTCAGGGTGAAAAGTCCTTCCCCTACTCCAGCATGGGGTCCCTACACAGGAGACAGTCCTCCATGAACTCCTCTAACATGAATCCATGCTCCAGGCAACACCTCTCCATGAACTGCTGCAATGTGGGTTACTTTTCCACAGGGCACAGCCCTTCGGGAATAGGCTGTTCCAGCATGGGTCCCACACAGGGTCAAATGTCTTACACCAGGAAAACCTGCTCCTCTCTCCACAAGTCTGCAGGTCCCTACCAGGAGCCTGCTCCAGCACAGGTTTCAAATCTGTTCACAGTCTTCTCTTGGGAATCCACCTGCTCCAGCGTGGGTCTCCTCCATGGGCCGAAAGTGAATCTCCCTGGTCCTCCACGGGCTGCAGGGGCACAGCTGCCTTACCATGAGCTGAACCATGGGCTGCCGGGGAACCTCAGCTCCAGTGGCTGGAACACCTCCTTGTCATCCTTCTCCACTGATCTTGGTTTCTGCAGGGCTGTTCCTCTCACATATTCTCACTCTGCTCTTCTCTGCTGCAATTACATCTATACAATAACTTTTCTCCTTCTTTAACGTGCTACCATAGAGGCATTACTATCATTCCTGTAGGCTTGGCCTTGGCCAGCTGCAGATCCATCCTGGGGACAGCTGGCATTGGCTCTGCCAGCAATGAGGGAAGCTTCTAGCAGCTTCTGATAGAAGCCACTCCTATAGCTCCCCACCACCAAAACCTGGCCACACAGGCCCAACACAGCTTCTCTCTCTTTCCTTCAGCTTTGCCTATGAAAACCAATCTATATAGCATCCTTCTACCTCTGTCCCGCAAGCTAATGAGTAGATGACAATGTTTCTTTCTCTTCCCCACTATAGTTTTTTCAAGACAGGGTTGGTTTGGGAGCCTAATTTGAGTGATGGTTTAGTGTTGTGAAATTCAAGTTGAGTAAAGCAGATAATTTAGGATTTTTTAAATGGAACTTTTCACAACTTCCTTTCAATGTGACAGCTTTATAGGATCCCTATCTGAAATGCACTGTGTGTACATTAAATACAAGGCTACATACCTATTCCCAATTACATTCTGCCACACAGCAGACATGCAGTGTGCATGATTTAGCACCCATACAACATCTAATATCAAATTGCTGTTTAAGTATTATGCATATGCCTTGCAGCAAATTAGTACAACCTCGTTATTGTGTGACTTCTCTGCATCACGTATTTTGTGGAACAGATTTTTGTTAGATAAGTAAGTCACAGCTTAAAGAGATTCCAGCAACTCTCCAGGTTCTTTTGTTAATACCAGAATGCATTTCCCTATATCATATGTCAGAGGCTTGGCCATACCTGCATTTGTCTATCTACATAAATATGATGATGGATATGAGGGAAAAGTATAAAAAATAATCAGGGAACTATTGCCTGGATAGCTGATTGGAATTACTTTTTGGAAAATGTATCAAGAGAAATTGCATGAAATGTTACAACACTTATATAACTTGGATAATCAAAACCAGGCAAAAATTAAGAGAAAAGAACCTGGATTTTTTTGACTAGTTTAACTAAGATGATAAACCAAACTTAATCTGCTTATTTCTTCTGTATTTTATTCATAGAAACATAAGCATGCATGTCACTAATTATACATATGCATAATTTTAAAACAAAATGTAACACCAAAAACCCATCTCTCAAGAATAAAAGATGTTGCTACCATAAGGCAAAGGGAGAAAGAGAAAAAATTAGTCCTTAAAAACACCTCTGGGACTACAGGTGCTACATTTATGTGGATTGAAGAGTGGAAACATGGCTCTGGTTTTGCGACAGGAAAATATTGCCTGGGTAAAACCCATAAAAATCCTGCTGTGATATGTGAACTGCACAACATTATGCTTTTGTTAGAAAATAAGCCATTGAAGAACCTACAGTACACTCCTGTCTGTGTTCGATAGACTAAACAGAGAAAGAAGTCCCTTCATGTGTTCTGTTTGATTTATGATGTGCCTAAGTCTTGAGGAAGAAAACTTACACTTATCAAACCTCTGTTCAAAGCAATGTTGCATGGAAAGATAACTGAGACCGAGAAGGATGTCTGTTGGTCCAAAAAAGTTGGAATAGATGTGATAAGCACAGCTTTTCCCTTGTTCGTACTGCTTTTGACTTTAAACTATTAAAAGGGAGGGGCAAAAGCAAGTCTAATTCAAAGATGAAACACAAAAATAATATCCACAGTGAATTTATGATACACTGCTGCCTTGGTAATAGAATGGTCTCAAAATACAGTGAATTTCATGCTGACACTTTGATTAGAAAAACACATTAAGAGCTCATTATTTCTAAGCCCTAAGCACCATTTTCTAACACTGCTTGTTACATTGTGCACTAGCCCTCATATGCTTAGGCTAGTCAAGTCATCCTGGTTTTTTATTCAGGACGAGGGCTGCCATTACAAAATGCTATAAAAGATATTTTTATTTCAGCATCAAAGAATGAATACTTCCTATTCCTGAAGGTACATCAATGTAGGCAAGCCTTCTCTGCTTTGTCATACTTGGTAAAATTTTGCTTATTTGTGGTATCTTTTTATTCCAAACACATTTAACCATAACAGAGGAAATAGTCCACTACTGGATAGTGTCTATCTTTCTTTAACTGGCTGCTGTGATATCTGGGTACTATGATGACAGGCACTTTATAAATAGGCAGAGATCTCCCTGCCCCTATCAGGCCATTTATCACTGTGTTTGGAAGATCCTCTAATTACTCTGCCAATGTAGGTGGTCACAGTAGATGAAGGAGTTGCTTTAGGTAGACTGCCAAATATCCAATTTGTCTTGTCATCCTTCACATTAAGTGCCTATTTCTTGTAGGGTCATTTCTCTGTGCTCATTCTTTCTTGATAGCTCTGTTACCTTTGACACTATAGGCCACTTACTACTCCACAAGAAACTCCCATCCTTAGGTTTATGTGACATGGACTTATTGTTTCTTCATCAGGCTGACAGCCTTACAGAGCTAGTACTGATAGCTCCTCTTTTCTGCCCTGTCTCTGCTGGCACCTCTCAAGGCTCCGTCATCATTCCCTTTTCCCTCTTCCCAGCCCCTGCCTGGATGTTTTTGCCAGCTGTCCTGGACCCACCTAATTTCCCAGTGTTAATGATTCCTAAATCTGCTCTTCTGCCTGCAGCCTTGCTTCTGTGGTATTTTGTGCTGGACTCTTCATGGCTTCCTTAGATGTTGCATGTTTAAGGAATGTGAATGTGCAGCTTTCTCCATGGCAGCTATTCTCTTTATCCTCAGTTTATGCACGTCTCACGGTTAGATTCTGACTACTCCTTCAGTTCTATCCCCTTGCAAACATTTCCTTCTAAAATATTATTGCCTCCTATCACTGTTCTTCCATTTCCTCTGCCTAATTTTACCCAATACTTTTGCAGTGGTCTGAATTGAACTTTCTCTGACCTTTATTCTCCTTTGGTATTATCTCCTGTTCTACTTGTTAGAAAACTTGTTCATTAAGGCTATTCCCTACCTCATTTCTAAACCGGCAAATTTAGCATATGTGTATGCTGAAGTCTTTTGAGACTAAATCTGAAAAATGTAGAAGAGTTTATTTGTTCAAAATATAGTATATTTTAAGCCATTATAGTAAAAAACTTTCACACCATGAATATTTGTTACACTATCAAAAATATTTATGTCATGGAAGTAAACTGGGTCTCTATAACAGAGACACAGTGTTTATTATATCTTCATGAACAAGATTATCTATATCATCTATATCTATCTGTTTCATTGCAATATATTGCAATGTATTATACAGTAATTTCTAGTACTTTTCATTGAAAACGTACAGCTGCATCAGCCAGTAACCTGGGCATGTAGTTTTTCCAGACTGAAGCAAAGCTGATCTCCACATCTAGTCCCCCAGAGGTGATGAAAGAGCAGAGAGAAATTTTGAAATTGTGCATCACATATTGTGGGCAAGCATTCTCAGAGGCCACATCTGACTACGTTTTCAGCTTCTCTGATGGTAGATATAGGGAATGTTTTGTTTCACAAATGACAACAGTCATGGCATAAGACAGGCAGAAAAATCTCATTTTAATCCTCTCATGCAATGACATAGCTTCACAGGAATAAAAACAGTGAAATAAATTACTAATCTGACAAACAAAGGCATCTAGGCAGGTAAGAAGGAGTCTTGTAATTGGTGATACTGAGTAAATGTTAGGTCATTTTAAGCACATCTAGTCAGATTTAAATTATAATGTTAGAAGTTCATTTAGCAACCAGCTGACCTCCTTTGCAGGTGTGAAATACGGGAAGTCTATTGGTGACTGCTCAGAGATTTTAAACAGTGGTATTGCTGAGGTTTTTTTCCACTTTCCTCTATTTTTTCTTTCACATTAAAGTTGTATTGCAAAGTTAATGTAGTGGTTTAACCCAGGCTGGGTGCCAGGGTCTCACTACAGCCACCTTCTCACTCCCCCTTGCCCAACTATAGAGGAGAGAGAGAATATAACGAGAGGTTTCGTTATTCATGATAAGGACTATAACAGATTCTTTCTTAATTACCGTCACAGGCAAAACAAGACTCTATGTGGGAATAATAATCAAATTTATTACTAACAAGATCAGAGCTAAGAGTGAGACACTAAAAGACACCTTTTACCTCCCACCCCCTCCTTCTTACATCCAACCTATTCTCCCGCAGCGGTCAAGGGAAAAGGCGAGGTGGGGGGGGAGGTGTTGCTGTGGTCAGCTGCTGTTCTCAGCCGCTGCTTAGGGAGAGGAGTCCTTCCAGCCACATTCCATGGGGTCCCATCCCTCACAGGATACAGTTCCTCTCACAAACTGCTCCGGTGAGAGTCCATCCCATGGGCAGCAGCCCTTCACCCACAGCTGCCGCATGGCTGATATTCCACAGGATGCAGTCTCTCAGGCACAGGCTGCTCCAGCGTGGGCCCCACGAGCCACGCATCCTAACAGGAGAATCCTACTCCAAGTGGGCTCCTCTCCCCACAGGCTACAGTCCCCTGCCAGCTTCACTTTGGGTCTCCCACGGGCTACAGCCTTCCCCAGCGTCCACCTGCTCCGGCGTGGCTCCTCCACGGGCTACAGGTGGATCTCTGCACTCCTGTGGTCCTCCATGGGCTGCAGGGGCACAGCTGTTTCACCATGGTCTTCCCCATGGGCTGCAGCTGGATCTCAGCTCCGGCGCCAGGAGCATCTCCTCCCCCTCCTTCTCCACTGACCTTGGTGTCTGCGTTGTTGCTCACAGGCTCTCACCCTGCTCCTCTCCGGCAGCCATCTTCATTTCCAACTACCTTTTTTTTTTTCTTCCTTCTTAAATATGTTATCACAGAGGCGTTCTGCCAACTACTGATTGGCCTGGCCTTGGCCAGCAGCGGGCCCTGCCTGGGCATGGGGGAAACTTCCAGTAGCTTCTCGAAGAAGCCTCTCCCTCAGCCCCCCCCACTGCCACCAAAACCTGGCCACAGAAAAACCAATACAGTTAAACACAAGATCAGTCAAGAGGTGTAGTGAGAAATAGGGAAAATTTCCTGAGGACAGCATTTTCAAAGTGTTGTTCTAGAAGTGACAACTTTATAGCACCTAAAATCTGCAGAGCAAGCAGGTCGGTAAGTATCAAAGCAAATATTATCAACTAACTACTTGGCATATTAATAAGGGAAATAATGGGGGGAAACCCTGGATGTAACGTAATAAACCTGTTTATTACAACCCTGTAACTTTTACCTTCTCCGAATCTTAACTGGGAAGTGTTCCAGATATGGCCACTGATGGTCAGGATCATGAATATTTAGAACAGGTAAGTAGCTGTCCTTTATCCAGCATGGATAAAGACATTGACCTCAAGCTCTGACTGTGCAGAAATCTTTTATAGATCTTACAACTGTAAAAAAAAAATAAACCCCTTGACATTTCCATTAATGAATACTAGTGTGGAGGTTTAATTTATAAGGGAAGGGGTAGGTATGCTCAGAGTTGAACTATGTCCCACCATGACAACCTGACTGCCACTCTTCTTTAAAAAACACCTTCTGCTCTTCCTACCTTAGAGCATCTTTAGAAATGCTTCTAGCTTCTTAAGATGTTACTATTAACAGCTATTAGGCTGAGCCCTACCTGAGTTCATATGCATTAACTTTTAATCTGAGAGATGATTATATCTCCCTTCCCTACCATGACTTTGGTATAATAATCAAAAGGATAGTATACAGTATTTGCTGAAAATTCTTGATCACTGCTAACCTCTTCTTGTCCCTTTGGTTTTTTTTTTTAAGGAGGCATTGGCTATTCCTAACCAATATAGCTGGCAATACCAGATTATTTCCCACAAATTTGTGAGGACAAGAAGTCAATAGACAGTGTCTTACACTCAAAATAAAAATGTCATATCTTGGTTTTCATATCAATTTTACAGAAGGCATTGCACATCAACATTTGCACTTACTTAATTTTAAGTGAGGACAATTACAAGGTTGGAGGTGTCGAGGTGCTTTTTTCTTGCTGGATTGCCATGAGTGCTCTTGTTCATCATCAACCGTGGTCATTCTTTCTGAATAAAAGGAAGGCTTGAACATTTGTACTATTCAATCAATACCTATTCAAATAATAAGATTCTTCATAGACCACAAAGTGAAAACTATGAAATACACTTTTCTGAAAAGTTCTGGAATTGGCTTATTACAATGTACAGAATATGTCTCACTACCAAAAAGCATTCAATCATGCAAATGAAGTGTACAGGCAAATGATATATATGGATTTAAATAGAGACTTAATAATCTAGAGAATAAAAAAGAACATCAATTTAATATGGTGTGTATTACTGTGACTCATACCTGGACAGAGTTAACAAATGTGACAGAAACACAAAGGGGAAAAAACTGACCTGAATAATGGAATGAGATTAGACTGAGGCTTAGATCTCAGCAGCATAAACTAAAAACGCAGAAGAGAAAGACCAAACAAAGGGAATCAAAATTCCAGTAATTTAAGTGACAATCTGGGTTGCTAACACAGATGTATGACATTTAAAAAAAGTCTAAATATTTGAATTATTTGTCTCTGTATGGAAATATGCAGAAAGAATCAGGAAATACTATCAAAAAACATCTTAAGAGGTTTTCAAAATCTGTACATCCACTGATATTCAAAAGATATCCATTCCTTTTTGTGAATGATGAAGGAACTTAGGACCTCCTACTCAATTGCTTGTATAGTCCAGTATAATTAGATTTTTCTCTCATTGACATTAAAAGCAAATCTCTCGCTGATTTTGGAATACTGAAATTTACCTATGTGGCATGTTCAATCATCATCAGACAATTCCTCTGTGCAGTTTTGGTCACTGCAATATAAAAGAGATATTAAGCTGCTAGACAGCATCCAAAGGAGGGCAATGAAGATGCTGAAGGGTCTTGAGGGGAAGCCATATGTGGAGCAGCTGAGGGCACTTGGTCTGTTCAGCTGGAGGAGTCTCAGGGGAGACCTCATAGCAGTTACAACTTCCTCGTGAAGGGAAGAGGAGGGGCAGACACTGATCTCTTCTCTGTGGTGACCAGTGACAGGTCTCAAAGGAATGGCCTGAAGTTGTGTCAGGGGAGGTTTAGGTTGGACGTTAGAAAAAGATTCTTCACCTGGAGGGTGGTTGGGCACTGGAGCAGCCTCCCCAGGGAAGTGATCACAGCCCCAAGCCTGACAGAGTTCAAAAAGCACTTGGACTATGCTCTCAGGCCCATGGTGTGACTCCAGGGGATGGTCCTTTGCTCAATGATCCTTGTGGGTCCCATCCATCTCAGCATATTCCATGATTCTGTGATTCCTGTCTAACAGTACCACTCACAAAAATGTTCAATACACCCTCAGGTAAACTGGAAAGCTTTGTCCCAGCTATACTGATTCCATCTTAACGGAGACTTCAAGGTTGCACTTGTGTAAGAGAAGGGCAGATTTACCATATCACGCTTAGAAAGCCAACTGACATTACACAAACCATGCTCTAATCAAGTATGTCTGACCAGATGAAAAAGCTGAATTTCTGTTTCTATTTCCAATGTCTCATTGTAATAGAAATATTTTGAATTTGAGTGTGATTTTGTCCTCATTGCCAATGAAATATATACTTTTTGTCTTAAAGCAAGTTAGGCGCAGGAGGAAAAGAAACACTATTAACAGTCCCACAGCACACACAGATTTCACCAAAATAGATGGATTAAGACAAGAAGAAAAACATTTTTGGTACAGAAATAGATTTGTGCTTAAAGCCTCTAAGGAATTATTAAAACCCTAATGAATGTTTTTAATTAACATTCACAGTGTCCTTTTAAGTGAAATCATTTAGGACTTGCAGTGCAAACCTGTTAAACAAATTGCTAGTTGGGGAAAAATCCAACTCTGTGTGTTAGTAGCTCATCTGTTTCAAATGGCCACACACACACACACACACACACATACACACATGCATATATATGGCAATTGATGGTGGGAGATTTAAGCAATATTTAGCTAATTTTAAGGAGGAGCTGTGGGTTAAATTTAAACCCAGATTGTGCAAACTGGTGGCTGCAGTGCAGATATCCAGGCTGCAAATAGATGTCTCTCTGCACCCCAGACTAGTAAAGAGAATAGATACTTTAAATAGATCATTTTCTGTAATGGATCAATATTCTGTTGTTTTACAGATTCAGGTACATACTGTGGTTTAGCCAGTAAAAAAATCAATACACAGACACAGTGTCATTTTTTTGCAGCTGGGACCAGTGCAAGGGAGCAGGATGCTATAGAAAAGTATCTCCTTCAGCTCATCTCCAGCCACTCCTCTCCTCCTCTAAAATCTCCCAAAATTCATCAAATCCTCCAAAGTGTTCACTGCTCCACAGACTGAACTACTTCTCAATTTTGGAAATTAAAAAGAGATCAACTCTGCAGCAGGGCTGTGGTTATTACTGGTAGGGACTAAAACAAGGGATTGGTTTGACAATGTCTACCTTGCTTTATTTCATCTGAAATACTTTGCATAACGATAGCAACCATGCAGCATATTCACACTTCCATCTATCCATGACAAAGAGGGATGTTTCTGGTGTTACACAGTTTGATTTTGTTGCACACAGAACTGATGCTATCCCACTGTATGTTTAGTATGTAATTTATAAACATTGCTTGTAAATTAATAAAACTAAGGTCCTGGAAAACCTTTTTGTTTAAGTAAAGACATTTTTCATACCTTATTAATCTTCTTTATTACAACTTTCAAACAGGTGCACAGGCTTTGCTTATTTAAAAGCAATAGATTAAGACTGAGAGAATTAAAATGGACTTTCTGTGACTAAAACTGACTATGGAAAGGATGCAGCAGAACACTGCCACCTCCAGTTACAGATCATGCACAGAATATACAGTGTGTTATTCAGACACTTACTCAGAAAAAATGAAAAACAGGCAAAAGGCTCAGATTGACTGCCAGCAAAGAGGCACATACACATTTGAGACTTTGACTACAGCTGAATTATAAAAAGAAACACAAAAAATTGATAACAGAGGAACAAACAAACCAGCACTTTGCACATACTGGTATCCTCAAGTTGCCATGTTAGCAAAATTCTTATGACTAGGGACTGTTCAATTAAGGACTCTAAAATCACTGTAACTCTCAGCTTACATTTGGTAGAAAGAAAGGGAATCGACATTCCCATTTTCTTATGTCCATGCTTTCTAATTGTCTAGGATGAACTTCTAGAAGACTGATAAAATTCTGAGGGATAGCCTATGACATGAGATAATGCACAGAGGGAGGGGACATCCAGGCTGAATCATGATGGTCTGTGACCCACAGAAAACAGAAGTGGAAGTTTAGACTCAGAGACTGTACTGATGTGAGGTGCTATTTTACCAGTGTGAAGAGATGTCATGCAGACACATCTAAAACAAGCAGACCAGATTTACAGCTGGTCAGATAAAGAGAATGACTGTGGATCCTGCTACCACTACAAAGGAGGTGAAAAGAGATGAGATAATAGCAGTAAAACATATGAAATGTCAGAATGCATCTCCTGAGATCCAGGTGGAAAAAATCTCAAAAAGTTTCTGTACCTAATATCTCGTGATGGCTGGAGGAGAGTTACCAGCTCAGGTTCCAACTAAGGCTCATTGCTGCCACACTCTCCTCCTTACCTTTCCTTTCCATCCCACCTAAACTGCCTTGGCCACACTCCTGAGACCTTTGCCTTTCTGCTTCAGCCACTAAGCTACGCTACATACGACTCTGCCTTTCACATTGGATTGATATTTTTTTCCTGTCACTTCCCCATTCTTAGATCTGAGACTGGTCCTTGCCTTTTCTTTGGCTGAAATTGCATCAGAGTTTACTTGAAACATGTATTACCTGTCAGATCAGCCATCAAGCTCCAACACTCGTTATTACTACAGTCTCATGTTCTGGGTACGATTTGTTTGGAGAGATAGTGAGAATTTGAATGAAGCTGAAAGAAAAGCAAAAGGGATCAAGAGATGGAAAAAATAAATTGTGAGTTAAGACCAAGAGAAAAGATAAATATGCATGGCATGGCTAAGTGATGTCTATGGCTAGAGAGAAGAAATAGATACTGACAGCTGTATGAATAAACAGAAAAGAAAGAGAAAGTATCTAGCACAGCACTTGGAAACAGTAGCAATAGGGAAGAAAAGAAGGAAGTATATTGAGATTAAATGATAAATATTAGACAGAGAAATTGCTTTCCAAATTAGAGTCTTACAATAACATTAACATTCTACTTTTAAAACAATTTGTGGAATATAATTAACCTTTTAAAAAATCTTTATCTTTTAAGATAAAGCCATTACTGTTTCACACCTATATATGATTACATCATTTAAAAACCTATCATTGCTTGCATAAATGATAATGATTCTCAGAGAGGAGAACAAGTAGGAAAAACCAATGAGCATTAGTATGAAACATGTTTCCCTGTATTCCTGGACAAACCTTGGGTGGTTTTCTGATTGAAAATAAGCATACTGTAAATACAATTATGGTGTAAGGACACCATATTCTGGCTAAACTCTTTCAGCCAGGGGAAAAAAACCCCAACCAAACAAAAATAAGTCACTTTGAAAAGATTTGGAAAAATTAGAATTTTTCAAATTAAAAATCTCCCTGAAGAAACAGCTTGACTTTTTCTTTACAAAATGTGGTATATATTTTTAAATTATCATTACTTCAAAAAATATAATAATTTAAAATAATCTAAATATCAAAATTATATTCTCTGGATCACTCCATTTTTGCTTGTTTGTTTATTTTAGCTTTGTCCTTAGGTAAATAGAATAATTATTCATACAGACCTACTTTCACAAAACCAGTTTCTAATTGTGCAAGGGTACATTGCATACCAGCTTTCTTTTAATGATTTATGAACAGTCACTGTAACAGGCACTCTTACATTTATAGAATTAAAAACCAAGAGATCAAAAGATCATCTAGGTTTATCCTCAGTGAATCACAGGCTCTTAAATTTCACTAGTTTCCCTGGAATATATCTGAAACCCACGCAGCTAAGGTGTATCTTCCAAACTACACTCAACATTGATGTGAAGGCAAGAGTTTAGAATCTAGTTCTTCTAATAATTTGTGCCAATATTTAATCACTTGCACTGTTACAAAAAATGTGTCTGATTTTTCATTTGAATTTGTCTGGCATCCAGCCATTGGCTCTTTTTATGCTTTTCTTCACTAGACTGAAGTACCCTTTAGTACATAGTATATTTTCCCCATGAAGGTACCTGTACACTGTAATCAAGCCACCTCTCAATCTTCGTGTTGATAAGGTAGACAGATTAAGCTCTTTTAGAGTCCCACAGTAAGGCATTTTCTCCAGGCCTCAAATCATTTTTGCAGCTCCTTCCTGAGCTCTTTCCCATTTTTCACTGTCCTTTTGAAAAAAAGTGGACACTAGCACTGATGAAATATTCCAGTAGCTGTTTCACCAGTTCCTTATGCTCTTTGCCATACTTATTCATCCTCTGAAGAAAGGCAGAGCTAGTCAGAAGGCACCATCTGGTGAGGAAGTCAAACTGGTAGGGGGCAGATTTAAATACTTAAAGAGTAGCAGAGAGGAGGGTGGAATGGGCAAAGGACATTTAAAGACTGACTTGCTAGACTATGATCATTTTTAGTTTCCCCAGGAGGTTAGTGAATTCTTCTCCCTTGGACTGCTATTGCCTGTGTTTAAAAAGGTGAATAGCAGCAGACTATAAAATATGGAAAATGAAAATTTCATTGAGATTACACATGGATGAGGAAAATCAGCATCTGCCTGGTGGAAAACACAGGACTAAAGGGGGTAAGGCAAGCAGGGAATAAAAAAAAAGAAGAGAAATGCCATGATAGTCAAATGGGAACAGGAAAAAATACACAACAGTCAAAAGAATACGAATGGGAAGGAGATTCCACTACCCTAATTGATGTTGTAGCCTGTAATAAAAGAGCACTGAATTACTGAAGCCTTAGTATGCAGCACTGGTATTGAAGCTAATGCCCACCCTGCAAAGTCAACACCTGAGAGGGGAGACGTGATTTTTCCCCACTCAGCTCTGCAAATTCTTTTTCTTAGTGAAGGATCCTTTTTAGAAACTTATAAAGTTGTTGAGTAAAAGACAGAATGTAGAACTTGGGAACTGTTTACTTATGCACGCAGCTGCTCATAAATGCTGGGGTAGCTCATGAGAAAAAGACTGCCAGACAAGCATAAAGCTGGTTGCTGAGATCAGAGGCGACAGTCTGAGTTCCAGATACGAAAGGCATGCAAGTCCAAGAGAGCTTTCGAAGGCCTTTCAGAAGTTGCAGAAACCAAAAACACTCTCTTCTCCCCCTCTGCAAGAACTAAAGCATTTTTCTTTGGCTCTGCATTTAGTCATGCTTATTCACTCTTTTAGGATCCTTTAGACTGGATTTTTACAATGCACGGTGACTGGAATAAATGTGAAAAGGGCATGGCAGCTTCAGTTGTAACAGCAGGAGCCTGTGTACTACTGTGAGGTATTAGGCCAGGCAGAAAAAATACTGCATGAGTTCTTCATTGTAACTGCAGATCCTGTATCCACAGTAACACAAGCATTGGATTGCCACTTTTTTCTTTTAAATAATCCAAGAAATCAGTAAGAATTCATTATAAGGACACACAGTATATGAAAACATGCAATTTTGAACAGTCTTTTTAAAATTATGCTTCCTATAATTTCTTGCACTTCCAAGAAAGAAGAGTAAAAACTATCGTAGTTGGGTTCTGACTTCTTTTTTGAAATGCTCAAGCACCTAAGGCACATTTCCTTTCTGAAAAATCAAAACTTTTTCTTGTTGTTTAAACCCTATACTAAAACTTCCATAGCGGCTGCTGATGTCCATATAAAGTTTATCATTTCATACCAATGTTACCCGAATTCCAATAAATTAGGAAACACAAAGAACATCAACAACAAAAATTACACTTTAGCAGAGAAGATAATGGGGGTTTCTAGGAATTCAAAAGTCTTTACTAGGCCTAACCCAATGCTATTACTGAGAGAATAAATGAAAGACTAACATGATAGTGTCTTAAAGGCTTCTTAATAACTGAGGAGACATGGTGGGAGATGCAGGAGGATGAATCTTTTCAGGTATTCTTCCCTCGTTTTGCAAACAGCCATTACAGGAACATTTTCTTCTTTCCTTTAATTGGTAATCAACCCCTTGAGCCCAGCACTAGCAAGCACTGTCATGCAAGTCCAATTCACTCCCGATTGTATCTTCAAAGCAAGATTGTTAAAAAAGTCCTGTATTCTGATGCTTTCAAGTCACTTTTACACTGCATAAGTGTGCTAGGATGCAGAATTTGAATATAGAAAACAGAATTGCTATAAATATTAGGAAGGTCTTTGCTTTCAGGTGTGATTTTTGCAACGTAAGATCGTGACTCCAACAGAGTTCTTTCTCTCAGGGAATAACAATGTAAATACATAAAACTGTTACATTATTGTAAGAAAATGAAATGTAAAAATAAATTATTTTTAAGCATTCACAAACATGATAAAGTTAATTCTCCTTTTGAGAAATTAATTTTCTTATATTTCCTTCTTTCTTACAATAGTTATGTAATTCTCAAAAACATCATATAGCTGGTCTTTTGCTATTTTGGCATGAAGAAGTAAAAGCTATGGGTTCTTTTCCATTTTATATATTCTAAATTGTGTTATCCAGACAGATGCAGTATTCTTATAGCAAAATAATGCCTTAAACTTATTTTACTGTTTGATAATTTGATTTTTCATTTTCCAGAAATATAATCATCCACCTTTTTTTCAGGCAAAATTATTCCACCATGTAATAGAATTATTAACTCCTAAAAATCTTCTGTTCAAACACTAGACTTGCCACACTAGGGATAAGTGTCCTTAATGTATTTGAAATAGTAACACTTTGAATTTAATTTCCAGTTACTGTACAAGTTCAGTAGATGACTTTCCTGTTACTGCCTCTGAGAGACATAAGCCGTGCATTCAGGAACATCTTCATATTTTTTGGCATGAGTGTTTATTTCAAAATGTGTTTGTTAGCAGTAGGAATGTGACATTGCAGATGCAGAGTCAGGACAGGAGAGTAGAAAAATCTGGGTACTATTCCTATTATTATCCCATCCGCTTTTTGACCTTACCTAAATTACTCTGAACTTATGCTACCTCAATTTCCCCAGTTTAACATTGAAATTGAGATACTTCACTCCCTATGTAAGAAGCTAAGTACTTCTTTTTATAAAAATGGGAGATCTCTTACCCAAATTGATTCAATGCAAATAAGCTAATGCAATGCCATGGTTGGGAATCTGCACAGAAAACTATCAAAAAATGCAAAGGCAAACTCCCACAGCAATTATAAAGTAGGTCATATTGAACGTATGTGTTAATGCATTGAAGGAGCATATACTTGCTCAGTAAAAATTGCAGTGGCTTTAAACACCCAGACATATGTGAGTTCAAATTCAACTCTCTGTTATAGCCTGAAAGTTGTATTTTCATTTAATAAGACTGTATAAGAGATAATGCATTGTTTGCATTTTATCCAATCACTTCTGATTTTCGCTCTATTGATCAACATGGTTTCTTTCCTTTTATATTGACATTGTGGCAACATATACGTAGATCTGCAATGACACCACTTCATTTGACATTGTAATACTCCCTGTACAGCTGCTTTTATATAATTTTCAGCCCTTTAGAATGACAATAGCTCCCATGAAATCAAATGATGAGCTATTATTATCACAGAAACATAATGAAAAATAACTAGTTTGGAAGCTGAGTAGGAATATATTAGCTACCCACCCAAGCATTTCAAAACACTTTTTTTTTTTTTAAATATAGTAGACCCTAACTAAGTTTGTCTTTTCATTCAGTCTCCTATTTTCACTTTTAAAAATATGTCTTGGAAAAGATCCATTATTCAGTAATTGTCAAATGAACACAAGGACAATCTTATCACAGGTCCATCTACTTAATTGGTCAAGAGCAGATATTTAGCCAGAAAGATGAGAAGCAGGGCATGAATGCCTCCCATGGAAAATACTCAGGAATATATGAACATCTTGGGATATAAGCTATACCAGCACTACTACATTTAATAGTTTTCTCTCTAATTTTTTAATACCTCTTGAACAAATTTTCATAATGTTTTGCATAATGCACTCTGTCCTGAAAAGAAATATGTTTCTTGTGGTATATTAAAAGGCAAAATCTCATTTTCTGAAATATAAATCTGTGACTAAGAAGTGAAACGTATCTAAGCACAGATGTTTATTCTAATAAACTGAACTTACCTCTCAACTCCAGGAAAGATATATGCCTATATGGAAAAGCTTAGCCCAACTGTATTACATATTAAATTAGTTTTTGCTATTAGCGATCCTGTACATAATCCTAGGAAAGGCATTTAGATGCATTTAATGGGCCTGCATTATTTAAAATTGAATTTTCTTAAAAAAGGGGAGATATAAATCAAAAGATATCTCAAAGGCACAATACTACCACAGTATTTTTAATGATGTGCCTCTGTGGATCCAGTACTTTTACTCCTGAAAGGTAACTCCAAATGAAGTGTGTGGCTTAGAACTGATATCAAACCCAATGACGCTATGTTCTATCCACATCTGATGAATTTAAACTCACAATTTTCGTCAAAGACTGTTTATTCATCATAAAGGCCAAAATCCCTCTTTTTTATTTGTGAGAGTTTGGGGGTTTTTTTCAGCAGAATTGTCATTGTCTTTCATCTACAATGAAAAAGCAAAATCAAAACCACTACAGTAGCTACTTCTGATGTGAGGATTACATTGTACATGTACAAATCATTTCCTATGGAAGCTCTCTAAAGTGCAGGTAAAAATAATTGCCTCTAACTTCCTTGCCACATAGATATGATAGATATGATTTTGAGATCAGAAACTGGTTAGCTGTTGAGATCTCCAGTCTTTGCTTGCAAAACTGAGGCAACCAGCAGCAAAACTGAAGACTCCTGAATTTTGCTTCAATTTAGCAGTAGTACTGCTAAGCAAAGCAAATAGTATGTCTGTAACAAAAATAATATCCCAAAGAGGCTTCTAGCAGGGTCTTAATCATGAGCTATCTGGCAGTAGTACAACATCCACATTGCCTAATTACTTAGGTTACCCTCTCTGAAGTAACTAAAGCCTCCCACACAGTATCTCTCCTCTACAGAGCAGGAGCTATTCTTGTGCTGCAGTTGCTAATGCTTTTGAAAACTAACAGTTCACTAGGGGCTGGAGTCTAGTTACTTCTGAATCAAAGCACATCTCAGGTATTGCATGAGGATGTGAAATACTGGCTACATCCCAGTTCCCAACTTGAATAAACTGCTGCACCACTCTTTCTACTACTGCACACAAAGCTGCCATGTCTTACACAGTCCTTTCCCCAGGGACCATCTGATCATCCTACAGACTTTAGCAGGTACTGCATTATCTGCCTTTTAATTTAATATTTTAATATTTTTCAATCATAATCAAGACAATAGCAAGAAAGAAATTCACTTACATATATTTGTTTTCAAGATCCTCTTCTGTTGTACTGATCTGGCTGCTATTACTCTAATGCCAGTAGAAATTTTTCCAACACGTGCTAACAACTGTGTTTTTAGTTTATTGAAGATACTTGTGAAGGCAGATTACAGGCCATTTTGGAGAAAGAAAATGTTCCTTCGTAATTTTCCACTGGAAAACTGCAGGTCAAGAGTTGGAAAAAAAATAAAAAAGGGCTCATTTTTGCAGGTTAAAATACTCTGATTAAAGAATTAATGTGAAAAAATGAGGTATAAACATTCAGAAATAAGGAAATACTGCTACAAAATGGCAATTTCTATCGTCTAAGGTGGTCTCAGACATTTTTCCTAAGAAATTATATGTGGCTGTTCTTGTCATAATAGGAACTTATAATACTGGCATTTAACTAGAACTTTATGGATTTGTACTTGTGTATTCTGGACTTTTCAAAACCAAATTAAAACCTGATAAAAGTATTGTCCTATCTTTTCTCTATCTTTATGATTTTAAGTATTTTTCAGTTTATTTTGTTTGTGTTGATTTGTGTTTTTAAAATTGTAGAATCCCTCATAGTTTTCACAACAAATTCAGACTGATTTTAATGCTTCTGCAGTGAGTACTGCAAAGCTTCTTAACTTTTACACTATAATGCAGTCAAAGTATTTATAGTTCTTGAAAATGTCACATGGCAATGTTATGCCAGGGACAGCACATCTCAGAGACTCCTTAATATGTCTGCATTGTTGTATTCTATTTGAAGAGGTATTTTTGTCAGCAGCAATGAAGAAACAGAGCTGCTGCTGCAGCTCTTTCAATAACATTCAAGCTTATAGTTGACCCGAGGGGCTCACATTATGACATTCATATTTAATTTAACAATAAATCATATTTTCATGGACTACAGTATTGCATTATAATGTTACTGTTTTATGTGCATGGGAATGCAGCAAAAGCAGGCTTTTACATATCTACAACACAGACTAAATGGTTAGTTTGTAAGAGCAAGGTCAAAGTATGCAGTGACACTATACACAGTACAATATATAAAAAGTTTTATAACAATTCTTAGAAATCTGAGGGAAAAATGACACCAAAAGCTATCTAGAAGGGACTGCATTTAATTTAAAGTTCATTTTTTTAAAATGTTCTTAACTGCACCACCTTTCTTACCATCAGTTTTAGTTCTGCTCTGCACTTCCCATTCCAGTCAGCATTCTCTGTATCTCATTTTCTCTTCTGCTTCATTCAAGCATATTTAAGGAGAAAATTAACACCATCTGAATCTTAGGCTTTATACATCCTTTTCTCCTCACAATCATTTCTTCTATTTGCCCTGCATCCTTTAGTGCTGACCTCCTAGCTGACTCCAAATTAAATGTTCATATGTTTCCTATTTACTTCCAAATCTAGTTCTGCTTGTTCACTTTTATTCTTGCTCATCTCACTCTTACTTGCCTCTGCTCATATCACATCACATCATCCTCAAGTTCTTTACTTTATATTCCTACTAAGTTCTAGTGTATACTTCTTGCAGCCCTCTGCAAACTAAAATTTATTTAATTCATTTTTTCCTCCCTATCAGCATTATTAATAATCTTCTACCAGTCAGACTAAGGAATATGACTGCTTTTCTTCATCTGCTGCCTCTGGCAATAGCTTAGCCATATTTGCCTGCTCAACTCCATAGACTTTATGAAACTACATTACGTCCTTTAGAAGTTTGCACTTTTCAAAACTAAATACTTTCAACAACACTTTTTTTTGGCAGCCTTGATCTTTGGTCTAGATGTCATCCTTAACACACATTACACAAAATTTAGGAAGAGCAACTGTAGTAAAAAGCATTTGTCTACTCTGACCTATGTTCTCTTTTTACCTCTCATCCAGTTTTTCATTCAGCATCTCTTCATGCATTGTATCTAAATTAGATTTTCAGCTCCTCAGGGTAAGAAGACATCAGTTCCATTTATCTGTAAAGCACCATGCATGCTTATGAGTGTAGTGATGCCGAATATGTATATACACATTTATTAAAATATTGATGCTTTTATCTATTCATTTATTGCAGAAGCAACATGGCAGCAATTGTACTCATCTGTAATAGCAATAATGTGATTTACAGTAGCTGCATGCTGTTCACTCTCTATTTCCTAGTTTGTATTTACATTGCTCTCTCTGGTCTTGTTAACTACCTAAAAACCAAAAATCTCAATTTTTCTCTGACATCATCAGTGTAAAATATACAGAGGTTTTACTACTCATCCATATATATGATCATGGTTAGTGAGTGAACGATGATGCACCAACCCGGGACTGCTCCTACTCTCCAAAATCTTGTAATTTAAACAGACCAGATGACAGTAAAAATGTTAGAAATTTTGGACATGTAGATTGAGAGGCATTGAAGTATCTGTTTTTCAGACTACTAGAGCATAACTCTTTCTAAAACACAAGATCCTGAAAAGGGAAGATCCTTACTATTTTGCAAAACAATTAAACAGTTCTGCTTCATGTAACAGTTAATAAATCATTAAGCATTTAAGCATTGAATAAAGTGAACATTTTTGAGTATCCTGCTTTTCATCAGAGCTGAAAACTTCAAATGGGTTACTCATTCATGGGTCAGTACATACAGAGTGGCCTTGACAAACTGTTTATTCAGAGTAACAGGAAAGAAGTTACATGAGGATAATATTACTGAAATTTCTTTGAGGAGTGCCTTATATCTGATGGATTGCATAGAGGGACCCATTTCACCATCTTTTTTCATTGGATAAAATAATAAAGATCAATCCAACTTAATGTCAAACTGCATATATAAGTAAACCTGTGTAAGGTTGCGCTAATTACAGTCAGACCACATACATGTTTAAAAGCTTTGTTGGACTGAATAAATGCATTAAAGTGTGATTCATCAGACCTACCCAAAATGTTTACTTCAGGATAAGCCATTGTATATTGTGAAACATTGTAAAAGAACTAGATTTTGTGAATGAATTCCATTTCATGAAACAGAAAGAATACAGTGTTAATTAATTTATTTACATCATCAGAGAAAATCAATTTCAAATATCTTGTTTACAAATCTGTAAGTGAAACTCCTTGATAAAACTGCTGTTCCATGCCACCTATTAATTTCCAGACATGGCTTGGGGCTAGATATGGCATAGCTGAAGAAGTGTTCTCCAAAGACAGCTGGTAGCTGACCTGTCTGTTTCAGATACAAAACTGGCCTACCAGTTGGTTTCAGTGCCAGAAAATGGTCCTTTGCATCTTCTACTTAGTTCTACAAAAAATATAGGAGGCATGGGTGACCAGTGCAAATTGCAACTTTAGACGAAACAGAAGATAGAAAAGTATCTATTAAATGAACATTTTAACAAAATAGTAAGGAAAAAATAAAGTATATGAACAGCAAAAGTAAAAAAGAAACACAAAAATTGAAAAATAGCTACAAAAAGCTATTGAACTATGATATGACCTTTATGATTGGGATCACTTTGGACAAATACAACAGAGATACTTTTATCTAAATTAAAATATATTTCACTTGATACATAGTGAGAAGATCTACTTCCTGTAAATTATCTTAGCGAATACTACCAAGAAGGTAAGGAACAAATTTCCAGAAGATTGGAAATTGCATCAATATAAGAACTATAGGTAAAGCATAAAATCAGAGTTTTACCAGTGCTGAACACTTTTGACCACCTGGACATAAAGGCAGAAGCTGAGCTTAATGAACTTAATGGCCCTGTACAGAAATAAATTGTTACACAGACCTCATTGTGTGTGGGATGTTGCATTCTGTAATGATGTTATGAGATGCAATGGTCAGGCTTTCAGTTGCCCTCAACTTTACATACTTCACAATGAGAAGTAAGAATGATAAGCACTTTTGAATGTGGTTGTTTTGCTCAATGAAGAACTATGACCTTGCAAAACTGAGTTTAGAAATTATGTCACCATGTCACTTGTTTCTACACCAAGACTTGGGAGACAGGATTGAAACTGTTTGCTTTCCTTTCAGCTAAACACTTTTTTATTATCATATCATTTTACTCTGTTTTACATAAGTTTTAGCTTCAAGAACCATTGGTCATTGCTGAATGCAAATAAGCACAAATTAAAATTATATTAAGTTTGCACAATTGATCTCTCATATTTTTAATGTTGCCTTTAAAATTTCCTGTAAAATCAGCCTGAAATACTCCCATCGTTGACTGTCATCAAGTAGAGCAGGGTCATTTCGGGAAAGTCCATTCTCAGTGATGTAAATTATAGGGTTATTATATGTATCCTAGAATAAGAGAGCAGAAGTTTTATTCAGAACAGATGTAAGAAAGCCCATAAAATCAGATGCCATTACCCTCTATCTTTTCTAAGCTACAAACTAAAACTAGTTTTCACCAAATTGCACTGACCCTATTAAGTTAATTTTCCATGAACTGACCTTTTATGACTAACAATGGAAAAGCAAAACTGTGCAAATATCCATGAAGACAGTGAAATGACTTATTTTAATGAGAAGACTAAAATACCTTTCCTGCATTAGCATCTGCTTATTGTCACTGCTTCTTAACCCCTTGGTACTGGCAGTTACCACACATCCCATTGCCAGGAGTAGATGCATGCCAGGAAATCCTTACTGCTGGCATCAGAAAGATAATTTCTGGAGTTCAAAAGATGATATAACACTGGTGTGTCATTTCAAACTGTAAAACAGCTATCAAGTACAAAGGCAATAGGAACACACTAAAGCTCCCACTCTATATAGCCAACATGCAAAAATTAAATTATGAAACACAAGGTGACTTGTTTATATCTTGTACAGTGTCTTATGCCATCCAGATGGGTTCCTCAGAAATCTTCTGCAGAACTCAAAGAGGTTCTATCAACCTGAGTTCAGAGCTATAGGCACAAGTCAACAGTGTTTTCTCCAAATACCTTACCACAAATGTACCAGGGTTTAGCATGAAATTTTTATGCATTATAAGCTGCCTTGTAAGCTCTGGTACCAATACTGAGGCTATACGGTTTTTATAACCACCTACAGTAACATAAGGCCCATTAGTAATGATCATTCAGTCTCCAAATGTTCTGAAGCAATAATTTACATTAATGTGAATGGTCTCAATTGTCTTTTCAGATCTGCAGTCACCTCTGTTTTCTAAGGATTGATGTAAACCAGTGATACACAGAGCAGGATGTCATTTCCTAGATTATTAATGGTTTTGCAGTAATAATTGACTCCTGAAAATATTAAAGGAAACAAAAAAGGGTTAATAATAACTTTATTGCATTTGAACACTTGAAGAAACCTCACCACACATTTTCTCTGTTATAAGATTCAAATATTCCTTGTCAGCTGCATGCTGACTACAGTTACAAGACCCCAAAGCTGGCAAAAATGCTCAGCACACAAAATCTTCCAACCAGGAACATAAAATGAAATGAGGATGCAAATTTTCAAAATAGATCAGTGGACAGTAACTCCCCCAGAGAAACATAATTCTGATGGGTGCTGGTCACATGTAAATATAATCCTTCCATTTAAATGCCTGAATGGCAGCCTGACTGCATGTGCAAGATACAAGTGCATTGGAAAAAGCCTGACACTTGAGAGCGTTAAAGGTAGATTTGTTCTAATGAAAGCATTTCTTTCCTTGAGAACTGTATCTTTTTAAAAAGTTTAGTGCTGCACTCAGCAAGGTAACTAAGCTGATCTTTTATGATCTGAACTTGGTTAGCTAGATTAGTGTTTTTCTCTAGAATATTTCATTCTCCATCACTGTGCCAGCATCAAGACAAAGATACTGCCAATGTATTCAACATTTTGCCGTGGTGTGAATTCAATGGCTCCCTCATTAGCTCTATATGCTATTTAAGGTTTTCATTATGTTCTACTATCTTTTAGATGGCGTTTAATGCACTGGTTTCTTTAGCCATCAACTTGCATGAACTTCCATTGCTGCAGACTGCTCCGTCTCTCTAACTGCAAGAAGGAATTACTCTCCTCTCTAAAAGCTCATGACTCCCAACCTTTCTTATCCTCTCTTGCTAAGACAGAGATCAATTTCCTGGATGTGTTTTTAAAGCTGGCCAGCACTGGGCATGTGTTTCTAGAAGTTTAGAAGGAATTCACCTTCTGTTCAGATTTAGTAGTGGCTGACATGAATATGTTTCCTAAAGGACTATATTTATGCTGCTGAGAGGTCACTGTAAGTTTAAATATCAGAATACTTCAAGCTCTTAAAAAAGCATTTTTAATTTTGCTTACATCCAAGCACAACTGTATTCCTTTTAAGCCTTCTGAAAACACTAGTTACTGAAATACACACCATAAGCTCTGGTTCAAAGAGTATCAATTACCTTGCTCTTCTACTTGAACTATCCAGTTTAGTGTGGTAATTGTGAAAGGCCAACAGTGGCTTTGAATTATTATTTGTTAAGCTAAGAGTCTCCAGCCAGGAATAGATCTCGATCATGCTGGTGGAATGTAGAAATCAGTCATTCTTTGTTTCAGAGACTTGGGTTAAACATACCAAAGTGTTTACTAACCTCAGAAACCTAAAATTCATAAAAATTTTGTGGGTCTTTGACTATCACAAATCCCAATAAGACATAGGTACTTAGGAAATATCTATCTCAAGGCCTTGCTGTATTGAAACAGAACTGAGAAATGTCTACAGAAGTTGAAAATACAGCAGAAAAGAGGAAGAGGAAGACTAAGTTTCAATAGTTAATAAAATATATGCTTAGAAGGTTACGTATGGCTTAGATCATTAGTCTTAACAGCTTTTGTTTACTCCAAAGCAGAAAACTTGTTCCATACTTTTACTCTATATTCTCTGGAATTTTCAGGTTCAGTTTACTGTGTACGGATGTTTAAACGTGCCAACACAGAACACTATACTACCTTCTTCTTAAAAGGACACTTCACCCAACTTCAAATGTCTGATCTTAAGGATTTCTGCCCAATAGCTTCTGCCAAACGGCAATCAATTATGAACACCAGATTTAGACAGTGCCTTGTCCTAAACAAACAAGTGCATACACATCCCTTAGCACAGTAAGACTCAATAAGATTGTTTACAAAGTAATTCACAATAAATCTCACATGTAGTTTGGTTTTCTTTCAGAATGCAGCACCAGAAAAACACATTAAATTCTGAGGAAATACATGCCTCTGCCTGAGCAAGTACCCATCTAAAAGTGAGAGGAATATACCAAAATTCTAAATTTTGAAAAGCAAATTCTTACAATTTGCAAGAGCAATTAGCAACATCTTCGTACCGTAACTTTTGAATGGAGAACTATTTGACTTTATTGGGATGCGGTGTGTATTAACACTTTGATTGTGGGACTACAAAGTTTCCTCCATAAGCTTAAACTGTGAAAAAAGAAATCCTTTGTTGGTACAGGATCCTGTTCTACCATATTGAGAGTAATGCTTACCTATAGGACACTAGCATTTCTCATTTAAATTTTCAGGTTATAAATTATATAGTACAATTTATAACATTTAAGTGCAGTCATTTATTTTTTATGTCTCAATTAAACACCAATATTAAAAAAAAATTATACTTTTTTGATAGGAAACGAAGAGAAATAGAATTGTATCCCTGAAAAATGTGAATGTCAAGTCAATTTTCCAGGTTGTCTTATAGCTTCCAGAGTAGCCTGATGTAATTTCTCTGGCTGTATCTGCAGACCAGGTAGAAGCAGATATACAGAAGAAAACATTTTTCTGAGGAAGTGTGTTTATAAGGGTTTTGTGGAGATACAGAAACATTTGGGGATTAGAGATACTAACAAGCATTTCGTAACTGGAAAGTGAAGGATTGTTCTTTTCTCCTTTCTGTCATCTTCTCTCCCCATTCTGAGTCCCTGCCTTCATGCTGAAGTGAGGCATAAGATCACATTCTCACAGACTCAATATCCCCATATCTACTACTTCTGTCTTCTGCACCAATTCCTAATATTCAGCAGCTCACTTATTCAGCTCAGGGCACCTTCTAGGGTAAAAATAATTGTACAGAAATACGTTAAACCTGCCATGCCTCAGGAACAATACGTCTACAACATCGCTGCTTTAAAAGACCCTACCTCCACCAACTTAGAAACAGAAGGGTTTTAAAGGTTCTCAAATGTCTTACATCTTAGGTGTGAAATTGGTAGTGAATCAGTTGGTGTGAATGATTTTATTTGAAAGGACACTGCTTTAAGCTTTCTAATTTTTCACATGCTCTTTGTAAAAATGTTTATATAGAAGATGATGGCCTTTCCATGCTACGCAGTTACAATTGCTTCAACAGATCACTGCACAGGAGAAGTGAACTCTTGCCTAATGAAAGCTGGCCTACTTGGAGTTCTGCCAATGCCCTTTCGTTAAATGTGAAGTTCATAATATTAATCAGGCAACTGCTTATACTGGGGATCAAGTGAACATTTTCTGAAATTACAGCTGAGTTTTGTCAAAATGTTGGCTTTCCTTACCAAATGCATTCAGAATGTCTGCTTGCTATCTCCCACTCTGACAACTAAGTAACAAAGCCCATTCAGTAGGCAGCTTGGTGGGGTTTTACAGTGCCTGCAGCTGAAAGACTATCAGTACAGGAAAGAAACCACAACTCAGTCAAATTTAAATTCAACACACCAAAAAAGCATTCCTAGGGAAAGGCAAGCTGTGCCAGTGAAAGTGGGCCACATATTGTAAATTTTGGTGGCAAAGAAAAGGCTTCCATTCAGCCTCTCTTGGATACTGGCACAGGTTTTGCAATCAGGCTCTGCAGGGAAACATGGCTGGTTGGTCTGTTTACAGCAGATTTACTAGCCTTGCTTTCTTAAATCTTGAAACAAAGGCTCCTCCACTCTCTGGTGAAAACCTTAATCTGCAGGATGCAGAGGATAGGCTGCTGTCTACTGAACAGCCAAGCTCTACATGACCAAATTTCAGAAAATTCAGAAAAGTATTCCTTCTCATGGCATCGCCCTAGTACAGCTAAGGACAACCTGAAAAACATTTTCTAAGAAGTCTGTCCTTTGCAGCGTTCCATCCTTGCAATTTTCAAAACAGGAGAAAGAAAGAACTGCCAAAGAAAATACTGCCCTAGAAATATAAAGATATATATATCTTGGTAGAACTGAGATGCAGAACACTAGGAGGCAGAAATCAGATCCAGAGGTTCATCAAAACATACTTCGCTTTTTTTCTCCTCAGAACATTATCCTCTCAGCATACAAGAGACCTCAGCCAACTGCTTTGATTCTCACATCCTGTCTGGTTCAGCTTTGGTTGCTTTTATTCTTCACAATTCTTTTTATTTCTTCTTTCTTCCATTCCCTATTTTCCATAGGCACAACTGCCCTTTCCTGTGTTTTCCTAGTGAGTGACCTTAATCTTCCCCCCAGTCCACACCAATGGAATTAAGTGAATCAGAAGTGAAAGAAATTTTATACCTGTCTTCTAGCAATCTGACTGGCTTATTTATGGGCTGTATCCTTTTATACATTTACACTGCCTGCTGAGATTGTGAAGTCTCCTCTTCAGAGCTGGGTCTGGCTTCTCTTGGTCAGAGAATTAAGAGAGCTTCTATCTGAGTCTCTAATTTTCTCTAATTTGCTAAAGAAAAATGTTTTTGGAAAAGTATGTCCCTCAGTGCAAAATAGTCGATGGGAAGTTCAGTACATTGGAGTATACTGATAAGCTATCTGAATGCACTTGCCAAGTAAGATAACTTGACTATTGTAAGCCATCCAAAATTATTCTCATGGCTAGGATGTCTGTAAGTATAAACATTCTGATGAAGCAAAATGATTTAGAGTTAGAATTAAAAAAAACTAGAGTAAGCAAAAAAGATACATAGGAAACAATAATAATCCTATCCCAAAAGATTGTGCTATCCAAGGGGATCTAGAATATTAATTAGTAAGTTGTTGCAAACCTATAAAAAATCATCCCATAATTACTCTGAAAAAAAGTTGCAATTTCAAAGGTACACTGCAGAATAGCATACTGGATTAATTATGCTAGACTGCAGCAATAACCTTGAATTAAAGCTGCAACCTTCTATTTTTAAGAAACAATTGCCTTTCTGGTTGATGAAACCTGTCGTCCCATCAGGTAACAGACGTGACCAGGAAAGAGAAAAGCGATAATGAGTCAATCCAAGCTGTTTGATACATTTCAAATCTTCCTCCCACAGAGTGGAGCTGCCACAAGCTACATCACCAGTCTGGTTCTTGAAAACTCGATCTCCTCCCTGATGGGTGAATATGTCCCAGACATTAGGGCCCTTTCCATCTGCATTCCAGCCTTCTGCCTGAAAAAGAAAACTTGGTCGTTACACTTTTGACATCAAAAGACATATGTTGCATATAAATATTTATCACAAAGTACGAACAAATCCCTTAAAATCCCATGGGCAAAATGAGCAGTATTCTCTACCTACTCCTTCCTTTATTTAAAGTAACTAGGAACTTTCAAGTATTAATACACATTTGCATTAGGATTTGCATTTATTCATATTTTTGCTTGCTGCTAATTATTTGAAAATCCTGTTTAAAAAACATTCAGAGTTCTAACGTTCTTCATACTTCCTTAGCCAAAAAATCAGATGTTTGCCAATCTTGAGATATTACAGGTTTTCACAAAGGGTATTTTCTAATGCAACTTCCATCCATAAATGCAAAAGATCAGTCCATATCAAAGAAAGCCTTTAGGGTATGAGAAATACATCCAACAAATAGGCATTTATGGCTTTCAGGATGTCCTTTGAAAAGCTTGACAGTTAAAATGAAAGGAATGCCATTATGAGCCATGGCCCTAGGCATATACAAGCTGAATTAATAACATGGCTGTGCAAAACTTCTGCTTTTTGTTTAGCCAGACATTCACAGAAATGAATTTTGAATGCTCAAAAGCAATGCACCATTTCCCCTAAACTTTCAGAGTTTGGGGAAAATTCTTCACAATTCCAAAATGGAGATAGACCTTTAAAATATTAAAAATTTAGTTTTGTCTGAGATTTAGCAACATATAGTATTTAATCCAAATAAATGCACCTTTTTTCATTCTTTTCTTTGTCTTTCCAGAGCAATGCTGCAGATGAGGCAAATATTTCTAGTTTTTATGTGGAGAGCTCTGTAAACTTACTTTACTCTGTAAACCCCTGCAAAGTGTGATTTAAACATAAAATTGCAATTAACTTCAAAATGGCCAACCTCATTTACCACCAAGATTTTTCAGAGTCCCAGTGAATGCACCATTCCAGGGTTACTCTTTAAAAACTAAAATGACATTGCGTTTTAAAATTATGTATAAATTAAATATCAGTTGGGTTGTAAGATTAATAACTATATAATAGCTACATATCAATCCTCAATAAAAGTGTTTTAATAATCAATTAGTATCACAGAAATTAGAGATGGAGGAGAACTATTAGGAGGTCATTGAGTCCATCCCCTGCCAACGCAAGATTGCTCCCTTAAGTATATTCAGTATTTAATACACATCTGTCTTATTAAATCTAAGTTTAATGCAAGGTTAAGCATATTGAAGACTCTTAATTTAAAGCATTACTAAAATTTGTAGTATCACTTCTACAACCTAGCTTTTCAAAGATCATTGTCACATTTCATGATCTTTACAGAATTTTATTGCAGCACACGAATGCTGATACATCTACATTTGGTTGGTCAGTAAATTAAATTTTACATGGGACAACCTTCAAAGTAGGTCACATTTTAGATCCAGACAGTTTCAGTTTCTCTTAATCTCAAATTTTATCACAGGCTTTGTGCTCTGTCTGTATGGTCAATGGAAAAATACAGTACGGAAAGTTTTCTATGTCCTGCATCTGATTTCAAA
This sequence comes from Serilophus lunatus, assembly GCA_013399895.1. Taxonomy (NCBI): domain Eukaryota; kingdom Metazoa; phylum Chordata; class Aves; order Passeriformes; family Eurylaimidae; genus Serilophus; species Serilophus lunatus. Next base: position 1,067,133 of record VXBA01005923.1, read on the forward strand.
CATGATTGCTGAAATAAATAGTCATTTGAGACAAGTGCAGGAAATAACAGTAACTCTTTGGTAGTACCTAGAATTTAGAAGCCTCTAAGAGCAGGCTTCCTGCATTTTTTTTTTGTTTGTTTTGTTTTGTTTTGTTTTGTCTGCCTTCCTTCCAGCAAAGGAGATGGGAGGGAGGAGGAGAAGCGGTTGATTTTCAGCAGAGTACACAGTACTACTATTCCAGTGGTCTTTAGCCACCATAAAGCCCTGACTGGAGCTGTAGCAAACAGACCCACTTTCACGCATTTCTTATATTCGTTGAAAGTCCTCTCTGTACAGCATTATCTGAGCTACATAAATAAAGTGTAGGAAGGATTTCAGCCAAGGCAATACAAACATATCCTGCTGAGCCACAATTAGTCTGCACAGAGCTTTGCTCTGCTTCAATGAGCCAAGCTTGCACCTCTAAGCTTGCTCAGAAACCCCCATGCTACACAGCACCTCAAAGTGTAGACATGACAAGTTTTAGTGAGCTTTGAGGCCAGGAAAGAACAATGATGAGGAACTCATTTTATATTTAAAATGCTTAAGTGAGGCTCAGGTGCCAAATCATGACATGCCATGCCATCAAATGAATAATATAAATTATTATGATACATGTTCCCCATCCTCTGCAATTATTACCACAGAATAAAATAGAATGCTTTTCCATTTAAGTGAAGCTAGTAAAGCAGGAATATTACTGATCAGAGTGTTTAAGTTACCATGTTCTTTTCCAAGTACCTTTTTCTTCTAATTCAGTTGTGCTTTCCCCTTTTGGAGCGAAAATTCTTGACCCGGTCTCTGACCAAAAAATGAAATTTTGTTTGAATTAATGCAGTTCAACTATTTGTCATATGAAAGAAGTGAAGAAAACCACTTTTGTTATTACAAGATTTTTTTGCAACTTTTCCCTCTCAAAAAAAAATCAAGTAGAGAGTTGAAATTTAGCATAGAAATGGCCGTCAGTAAGAAGAAGTGCCTTTGAGTGTTCTGGTGCAAATTGATTTTGATTCGACTGAGTCATGAACCTTTGAAATCTGCACTTTGAGCATGCAGAGTACAATTGGTATGATTTTTTTTAGCGCTTTGAAATATACAGAGTGGAGAAGGTTGTGCTGTGCATAAATACATAGCTGACAGTAAAAAATAAAGTAGCCTGTCAGCCCTTGACTCATCTACTGTGTATCTTGCGCTATGTGCAGCAACCAAGTTTGGACTCTACAAGAACTATTGCTTCAATCACGCTGCCTCTAAGTCAGAAGATGCACAAACTCCAAAGCTTTAAGGAGAAGGAATTCCCTGTTGAGTTTCTTACTTCTACAAGAAAAGGGTCATTTGAGTAGTGTCTGGACCATATTACAGATTTTTTTTTATGTTTTTTCCCACTCAGAAGCTTTAAAAAAGCTCATTAAAAATACATTAAGATAACATTAAAGTTGCATATCTAGCCACTCAAAAGGCAGGAAATTATAATGCCATTCTATTTGCACACACAAGTCACATTTTAAAAATTAGTTAGTAGAGCTATGTGAATTGCAGGACTTGAGTAAGAATCTGGCCCAGAATATTGATTTCCTGGCACAGCGAGGTGTGCAGTCTATTAGGTGAAGTGAACTGAGCTCATTAAAAGGTACTGAGCATGGGCAAATACTCTCAATTTCAGTAATAACCAAGAACTAAAGGCTACTTCCTCAAAGACAGTTTAGGATCTACAACTCCCATTCAGGTACTGAAATCAATGGGAGTTAAGTGCCTGTATGCTACAGGGTATAATATAAGAAAATCAGGTCTATATGTATTTTGAAGGTTTCTAAAGGATAGAGTTTGGAGGGGTTACAGCTGTATGTATGTCCCTGTGTTTACACATTTATATATTTACATTCTCCAATTTGCAAAACCTTTTCATATTGTGCCAGGCAAGTCACTTAATCAGCCCCTCTATTCAGTCGGGAACATGACACATGTCATGGAATGGCCTCCACAAATCCAACTGCTAACTTCTCAGTTCACTGTATTTCATAATCTTTGGAGATGTGTTTCTAACTGAAGACTTCCTGTGAGTACCAATGTCTGGTGAGGCAATTCTCCTATTCAGTCTCAGAATAGCCAAAAATAATCTACTTAAATTAGCTCTACTGAAAAGAAATATACAAGAACTAGTTGAAAAAAATACTTATATCTGCTTCTCCTGTGCCCCACCTCAATAGCCAGTGAAGGGTTCCTCCTCCATTTCAAATAGCTAGCCGTATTTCTGAGATTTTAAACATCTTTTATCCTGTTCTTTCTGTTCAAGTCAGAAGTGTTTAAACAGAAGTGCTGCATGGATTTGCATCAGATGTAGTGTCTGCATAACAAGGCAAAGATCAAACACTTCTCTTTCCTGGATCCAGACTTTTCATTCACTTAAAACTTCCTTAACACTTTGACAGCTAAAAATTGGCACCTTCAATTTGATATGCTGCTGTAGCTGTACCCCAAGCAAATCCAACTGGAAAAGCAATATCCTCTGGCACCAGCTGCAGAGGACAGGTGAATACACAGCATTATGTGTGCTGTGGAGATATTGGCTTCATCTGCAGGCAACGCTTTCTGGCTTGATCGCTCTTCCACTTTTTACAAGCAGATTCTGTGTTGAAGACAAAAATAAACTCTGTGCAACTTCACACGCCGAAGGGTAAGCCATGCACTTTGCATATCTCAGGATTAAAGTGGAGAGGTTCAGTCAGCTATCAGTGAAAAGTGGAAAAGGCAGCAGTGGAAAAGCCCAGGATGGTCACAGTAAAAGGGCTCCTCCTAGTACAAAGCATGAGTACACAGAACAGAAACCCCTTTTCCTTCACTTCCTTCTCACCTCCCACCTCCCACAGAGAGGACATTTTGGATGCTCTCATACTCAACATCATTGCTTTAGCCACCAGGCAAAAAATAATTTCCTCCTCTTCCAGTAAGCATCAAAATCCAGGAGCCCCTCTTCTTTTCTGGCATCAAAATTATTTTTTTCTCTCCCGACACCAAAAAACTTGTATGCAGTGGCTGAGAAAGGATGTTTTAGCCATTATATGTTTCACAGTAGAAACCAATGAGTAAAAGAGCAAGATTTGTATGGGAGTACAGACAGAACAACTATCTTTCTCCTTCTTTAAAACCCTATGGATGCTCATTTTTCAAAGCAGCAATGACAACCTTATGGCATGTGTGCCAGAATCAGCATCTGCAAAACAGCCCTCAGGTCTCTTCCTCTACCTTCTGTCAATGCTGTTACTGCTCTCCTGTCAGCAGGCTGAATAAGGAGCAGCAGCAAGAGGAGAGTCAAGTAACAAGAGAGATGGGTTGAAAGTAGCTTACTGTCCCCTCCCAAGAAACTGCAACACCTGGCACACTAGATGGCACTACAGCAATTTTTTATTTTTTATTTTTTTTTTAACTTACTGGAGCTTTTCCCCTGTTTATTGTAACATTACATTCATATTGGTTCTTGCCAAGGTCAGTATCTGCACATATTGAGCTGCTAGGCTGTAATGTATAACCATTAGTATTTTTTCTTCTTTATTCCACTTACAGCTTCTTGATTTTGAAATCTTTCTTGGTGAAGACTTACTTCTGCAAAGCATTTTACATGTAACTGACACTTTCTTTGATAATGAAAATAAGAAACTTTAACATACACAGAAAAGCCACTAACACAGGCAATCCACATACTTTTGCCAGAAATGCACACAGTAGAAGAGTCAACTTCTTAGGGAAAAAAATTTCCTTTAGGGAAATGCAGAGAAGCTGATTTAATTCCAAAATGAACATTACAGAACCAGACAGTGCAGATGCAATACAAAGTAAATCGGGCTTTCACAGCAGGCATGTATTTCCTCAAGTGTCTTTCAAAGGAAAGGTAAAAGCTCCTTGAATACAAAGGAACAAAGGGGGAAATGAGGCACAACACACTAACTTGTTCCAAAAACACATAATGACACATGGTCAAGGCAAACATACATATTCTTCACGTGTATTATACAGATGACCAAAAATTGATGCAATGATCAAGTTAATGTTCTCTGGTTGAAATAGCCTTCTCAGGCTTTCGTCTGTGAGACAAGGACAGTTAACACTAAAACCCATCAGGGCCACCTTAAATCAAGATTAATAAGTACTAATGAACCAGAGTAATAGTGCTTATTTTTTACATCATTAAATGTTACTAGGCACCTTCAAAAATGTAAGTGACATTAAATCTTTTCCCAGAGAATAATACAATTCAATTTCACAATAGATATAATAAACATGTAACCCAATAGTAGGGGGGAGGAGGGCAGAAAGGAGATAGTAGCAATAAAAATCCAATAAAAAGTTTTATAAAAATGCTTAACCATAAAAACAAGGCTAAAAAGTGTCACTGCTGATTCCCTATCAGGAATCAACAGAGATGGGTTTTAGGAGAGATTGAGTAGGAGGAAAATATTCCATAAGCAGTTTGGAGAAGAGTGAACAAAATTTGCCTCAGAGGTTAAGGCAGATTCACAGTAATGAGATAGCAGGTGATGTCAGATAAGTAGGCAGATACTGAAAGCTGCAGAATTTCAAAATTCAGAGAAGCTGCACTTATGTCAACTAAACTCAAACTTTTCTGGCAACCCAATTTCTACATTTGTGATCCCACTTCTGGTTGTGTTTCTTGATTCATGAACTCACTCCGTATTGCGGTAGGGGACTTACAATTGCATTTCCATTAGACCTACTGCATGTGATGGTCTATAGGATGCACCCACCTTCTTACTCTGATATTTTCCCTACATTTAGCAAATAACCTGACCCTACTCTCAATTTCAGTAATTCACTTTCCCATTGTTTTATTCAACATAGGCAAGTATAAAACTGTAGGAGACCTGTAAGTTCTATCTGGAGTCAATATTTTCCCAGAGTAGGTTTAAGGTTTGCACTGACACAGACTAAATGTAACCAAATGAGCTCAAGCCAAGTATTCGTAAGAAAAAAACAAGCAGTTACTGGGTATCCAAATGTATTCGGACAAAGAGGTTTTTTTGGCATGCCAATAAAGAGCAGAGGTAACTGCCACTGATACAAAGGGCTGGCAACTTAACTTTACAAAATGCTAGATATTTTATTGTGGCGAAAGATGAACAGGCTTAGGTCTTAGACTTTAAGTCATGTGGGGTTAATTGTTATCAGAGGAATTGTGTCTTGTCAAAAGGAGATTTTCCTCATTGAATTGATGTTTTCTAACTACATGTTATAAATACATTTAATAGTATTTACTATGGAGTTTAGAAATTAGATTTTGAACTAGTAGTGAAAATTAAAATCTTGTTCCTGAAATTTTACACTGTGCAGGGAACAGAAGAAAAATATAGCTTCTTTGGAAGCAAGACAGCTGAAGAAGTTCATATCTTCTGTGAGTCCTCTTTGTAATTGCTATTCATAAATTTAGCTTCCCTCCCTGGCAACATAATGGAACAGCTATTGAAAAAACAAATTTACTAAACCACTTCAAACTCTGCCAGACAAATTTGGGTTTTTTTAATAGTAATACAGAATTAATGAATAGAGAGCTGAAGCTATATTGCCATATGCATGAACTTCAGCAGTGTACTGTTTTCTTTAGGATATTTTAGCATTGTGCTTAAGGTGTTCTCAATTAAGTTATAGGGACAGTTTCCACCTTGCACTGTGGCTGCAACAGAGGACTCCTAACTCTGCTCCTCTAAACTGAGACTTAATTAGAAGCCTTGGCTGGATTGCTGATTAGCCTTTCTTCTTCCATCTCCAATGTGTCTAAATTTTGTTCCCAAACTTAAATCAAATCGGAAATGAACTATCATGTTGACTGAAATGAAGGGTGATGACAAACAATGAAGGGCAATGATAAACAATAACTTTGAAGGGATGCATTTAGCGCAGTACACAAAGATTAGTATTACTTCTGATCTCACTTAATTGCTTCAATAATGAGCAAGAAGAGAGAGTAAATGATACATTAATGAAATCTGCAGATCTATTAAACTAGGAGGAGCTGAGCACACTACTGAAAATGGAGAAATAATTTGAGGGTTCATGGGAAGATTAGAAACAGGAGAAAATATTGCAAAGGTTTCATTTAGAAAACAGATGAACAATATTTGGGTAAAAAATCAACAGATGGTAGCAGGTAAAAATCTGGAAATCCATAATGCTGCAAGAGATTACAAATTAGGAACATCGGGAAAATTAGGCAAGAATCTGTAACTGAGCAGTACATATAAACACTGAAATTTGGGCAAAACTATTAAAGATTAAGTAAACAAATTACTCAGCTTAAAGCAGCTCTACAACCATCAGTTCTCTTCTTCATATAGGATGGGCACTGGAAAAACAGACTATCAGTCAGGTGGTTAGACACTTTACAGCCATGGAATTTTTTCCAAGAAAGAAAACTTAAAAGTAAGCCATCCATATAACAGAGTGTTGTCCTTCATAAAATGAATGACATAACAGAAAGCCAGTGGCAAAAAGATCATAATAGAGCCTGAAACTGAAGAAATAAAATATTCTTCCATTGCTTCTGGTAATTGCATCTTGCAGCTTGAATTTTTTATATTGCTGAGGACACTGCCGATGTAATGCCAGCTACTATGAGCTTTCCAATGCCAGATATATGTTTATAGTATCTTGGAGACCTAAAGCTAATTGTAAACAAGTTAATTGCAGTTGAGGAGCTCACACGAGTTAATCTTGGTGGAAATAATTCTAAACAAATTAGTGTTACATCACTCCCTGTACCAAAGACAGTTTTGGCAATTCAGCAAGGCAACAGCATTAAGATGTATAGTATGTATGTAAAATGATATTCCACATTGGTCATCAGTATTCAAAAGTCCTTGATAGTTCTTGGATGTTGAAGGCAATTGTCCTTTATTGCTGAGTGCCTCTATACAGTATTTTTAAGTTTGCTTGTCTGCTCAGGAGTTTGTCACTGTCACTATGTTGTGACCCAACACTGAGTGCAGAGAGCAGGGCGTTGATCCACAGATTTAAATTTGCACACTTCAGTAAAAACCTGGAAAAAGCCCTTTCATACAAAACCATGCTCTATGCATTTATATTTTGGCATGTCCTGCCATTCTACACTTCTGGGTCATTGATTTTCTAGATGAATAAGCTTAAAAAACAATGAGCCATCATATAAATTACCAGGATAAATAAAAGATCATATGTACGTATGAAAAACAACACACAATATACAAGAAGCACAGGCAGACCCCCTAGTCTCTGGCAAATGCATACTGTTTGCTGAGACAGCACCCTTTCACTGATGTTTCAAGGAGAAGTGTCTACATTTTCCAGAAATTGAGACTTTCAGGATATTTGTAGAGCTACCTACTAGCAAAATATCTGCTGTAGCTAATCAGATTGGCTGCAACTGTTAGAAAGACAACTGTTAGAAAGACACATTGGAGTGGCTTTAAACTAAATTTATTAACATTTTTAAAATACAAGACAAAGAAGCCTTACACATATTTGAAATATGTTTTCACATATTTGAAAGCAGCATTTCCCTATTTATGTCATCAATCTATAGACTATTTCACTACACAGCTACATTTTCAAAATCATGTACATAGAATCTTCACTGCACATATCCAGTTCTCCATTAAAAACACTATGCTCCATTTTTTAACACTATGTGTGCACCTCAAAATCCCAGTACCTTATCCATGGGTTACTTCACCTGGCACATCATTTAAGTGTTTGTACGAACACAATACCAGAGGTCAAATTTGACTCGTTTAAAAACATAGGCCCAGTATCTGATTGTTTTGGTGCTTCTGAAAGTTATCCCTTGTTAACAGCTAAATCATATTTACCCTCAGAAACCTGTCATATTACTTATTTTTTATTGCTGAAAGGTTATATATGTGATGTCTACATTATTCTCCCATTCTAACATTCACAACTTAACATATTTCCCAACATAGGAGGTTTTTCTTGCTTCCGACTCCACATGCCATCAACAAGATATCAGCAGCCCCTGTTACCACTGCATTCCCAGGAGGCAGAGGTGTATGATCCCATGACATCACATCACATGGTGGGTAAAGCACTCCTGAGAAGTTTGAATGCTTGCAGGCACAACATCAGCAGAAATCACTAGCCAGTGGCAACCAAATCTGAAAGAAAACGAATGTTTGTCTGAATACATGACTCAATAAATGGATTGGCTGATATTTGTGTTGCAACTGATGGAAAGCCTGAAAAGCTGGTGCAATTCTAATATTAGGCATCAGAAAATATACTTGAAGGAGACACATTACAGATACTGATACTAAGGGAAAGGTTACAAGTAAGAGGCATAAGACAACCATAAATCAAAAATCAAAACCATCAGATAAACTTGGTTTTAAAACGAAATGATGACAGGAACACTTTTTTTTTTTTCATTTATATGCAGGATTTTTCACCAAAACACTAATAACCTATAAAAATTCTTAACACTTTTTACTGCTGTTTTTTCTTTCAAGTTGGTTGGGGTTTTTTAATAATAATAACAGTCGTAGTAGTAGCAATAATAATAATAGTTATTATTACTGATTTTATTCTTATTAATTTAATTTTATTTATTATTTATTTCTTTATTAATTTTAACATAATAATTCATAGAATGAACCAGGAAAGGATCCTGTTCAGACCAATTTTATATTTGGGATATATTGACAAAACAATTTTATTTCAACATTTATGATATGTATGAATTTCTGCAGAGCTCTACAATTTTTTGCTTGAAATAATGCAACCAGTTTTTATAGCAATAAAACTGTATCTTTTATTTTCTTTTTCCTACACAAATGCTGTTTCTCATGTCACTTGACTATGACTCATGACACTGACTATGACTTTAGCAAATATGCTTGAAAAGTTTCTTCCCCTGGCCAGAATTAAGAAATCCCATTATATTAGAGCATTTACATAAAATTCACTTCTCTATATCAGCAATACAGAACTATCTACTATTAAGCAGCAGAACACTATGAAAGACAGTAGTTGATATTACTTTTCAAAAGATTTGTACTACACCATTATCCTGTAAATATTTTTCCTTTTGCAAGAATTACTATACAATGTACTCCTCATTTTTATCCTGCAAAATATTAGTGAACACTACATCTTGCAGCTGGAAAGGGAGATAAGTAGTACAGCAGCACTTTAATTTGATGAAGTAATTCAAATTCCTATTTGAAATTCAATAAGTATAGGTTATTTTTCAAGCAACTTATGTTTTATTTCTTCCTCTCTCTCTCTTTCTTTGGATAGATAGATAGATAGATAGATAGATAGATAGATAGATAGATAGATAGATAGATAGATAGATAGATAGATAGAGACATATAATATTCCAAACAGTATTAAGGATGTGCAGTGATGCCTCAGGATTACGTTTTTCTGGAAATATCACAAAACATGTACCTGACCCTGAAGCTAAACTAATAGAATCAAAATGTTTTTAAAAATCAATACACCTGTTTAACATAGCTCTCTTTTTATTAGTTTCAACACACATACACATAAAAAAAGATTAAAGGATACGATAGGTATAATGGTGCAGCACTGACCTTTTTACCATCACAGAGGTTGTCTCCTTAACAAAGAAGTAATATGGATGAATACAGTATCTCGTTCAATTTAATCTCTTTAGATCTTCCCTCATGTTTTAGCTTGGCATAGAATAAACTGAACAGTTGCATAATGTAGGTGAAATCATACATGTTTTTCCTCTTTTAATGAAATACTTCAGAATTTTATAGGCACACAACAAAAAAGTGTTTATGGGTAAGCAGGTCTATTTTTGGATCCAGCTCCTCTGTGTCTCTCTAAATTGCCTCTTTCAGACTAAACTGGTGAATAGACCTAGTGATGGTTATTACAGCTTTGGGCTGCTGAGTGATCAACATCCCATAGGAGCAATAGTTAGAGCTGTGAGAATGTGGATATTGGGTGCACATACACACCAAGCTCACAGAAATGTTTCTTGTTTCTCACATTCCCATGGAAGTCTGTAGAAAAAATTGTGGGTGCTTATGTAATTAAAAGATTGCATCATGATCTGTGGCATACACTGGGCATACAAGTTTTATTTTCTGGCCTTTGAAAAACATTTTCAAATTACTATTATTTTAGCAGAATGCATATAGAAGCTTACTAAATGTATTTAAAATCCGTCAATTGGTGGTGCTGCTACCCACATCATTTTCCTCAATCTCAGCCAAGGCAAGAAGCTGTAGCAATAGAAAGGTGTTACATTTTATGTGGACTATTACTAGAATTCATCATTGGTTTCAATTATTTGTTTCCTTGACAAGGAGTGAGTAACTAACTTTATACAAAATTCCAAGTTCTCCAGCAGACTGTGCTCTACTGATTATCAATTATTTTATACTGTTTCTGGCCTGCACTCATGAACTTAGCATCAGTTTTATTTTAATATACATCCTTTGGCAGTAGCAGGAAAAAGGCAGGGAAAGTTTTGCTGGGGCTCTGAAAGCAAGCATGGAGCCTGCTCCATGTCTGTAGGAACATTCCAATCCAGTTAATGCAAAGAAGATGATAGGGGCTGAAGCGTTCTCAAAGACTGAATCTCTGGCAGACTACATAACCAAAAATTAACAAGTTTTCCACTGAGTTTATGTAATGTGTATTTCTTCTCCAAGGCTTATACTGGGTCCAAACCTAAGGAATCTCAGTAGACAGGGAAAGAGAAGTATACTGACAAGCATGTGTCATTGGTGTCCCAATTTTGATTCACTCCTTACTCAGTTTCTAGAGATACTAAAGCTATCTTGTTTTCTTCCTGCAAAAACCTCGTGTTTCAGAAACCTCTGATCCATACTAGTCACAAAAATTTGAGACTGAAAACGGCAGACCAGACTTGTGAAACAATGAAGAATAGATGCAATCGTTATTAGAGGTGTTAGCTGAAAAATCTTCAGAAATCCAGTTTTTATTTAGCCTGAGTCAGTTTAGAATGTGCATTTCTCAATAACCAGATGAGTGTCTTAAGCAGCAAGTAACGGTTACCCTGTACTGAACTTATAAATTCCTCTCTTTTTTTTGTTTTGTTTTGCATTCTGACTACCTATTTGTTAAAAACTGTATCACAATGCTGCATTCTGAAAAAATAACTTCCTTCTAACAAATCTGTCAGTCTTGAACAGTAAAAAAAAAAAAAGTAATAATAACCCTCCTTTTTAGATCTCATTTTTCCATATTCACTGTTCTTCTCCTTTTAAAAGTCTTAGTAAGGAATTCCTCAGACCTCAATCGAAAAATGCAAATTCTATCACACTTCCACAAGTAGAATACTGAAAGACTTCCATTTTGGACTCTTTATAAATATAGGCTCTACAAACAAAATCAACACAAGCTTTCTATTAAAGTCGTTGGCAGTTAAATCAGGTCTTAGCTCCCACCAAAATAAATTTAATCAATTGGAATAAAAGGAAGAGAAAGCAACAAATTTTTCCATTGTCAAAATATCTTTTTTCATACGGCTGGTATTTTTAAAGATATCTTTGCAGTCTCCTTTCAACATGGCTGTACTTCCAGTATAGCAATGGGATGTTAAATGGGTATTGCAAAACAGATTTGGATTTTTTTTAATTTCATTCTCCTCTTCTCAGTCAAGATTTACCAAGTCCTCATAAACATATGCTATATATAAGAGTCCTAAGAGTTTTATAATGTCTGCAGGTTCTGTACTTCTCCTGTAGTTACATCCAGAGCCTTGGATTGATGCATAGAACAGACTCAAGATGTGTATCTCTCAGCAAGCTCTGTCATGTGCTATTGGTTATAGGGTTTGCAATTGTTATCCAGCTGGATTAGTGCCTTAAGCATAACTTTGCCACTCAAGGAGGTTTAAGTAGAAAAAAATCTTTGTTCTCTTACAAAAGTTCAATGAGAATGTCAGCATGACAGAGCAAGCTGGGAACACTTTCTTAGAAGATCTTGTGATTAGTATAACTTCTGCTTCCTGCAATATCTGGCTTTTTGCATGGCATACCTTGCAGCTATTAATTTATCTAGAAATTCTTTTTTTCTATATTTAAAAATAAGTTGATATTAATTTTTGATAGGTTTTTTCCCCTTGAATGTGCTGAGTTGTCAAATGAGACAAGTTCACAGATGAAACAATGGAAAGAGTAAGACATAACACTGCCAAAAGACAAAGAACCCTTAAAAAAAATCAACTGATACCAATTGTGTCCTGCCACAATACTGGAAGCACTCAAGTGCAAAAATATTCCAATGATATTATGTAAAGAGCTTTCTCTGTCCCTGGAAAGACACTACTCAGGAGAAAAGAGGACAATACCTATCTGTACCTTCTCACATATACTGGAGAATTACAGGGCACTGAGCATATTTTTGAAAAGGTGGGAAAACATGCAGATAGATGTTTACTTTACAATATAAAATTGTACAATTGGAAAGATAAAAGTTTTTGTTAGCATTAATTATCTTTCATATTCATGTATATACTGAAAGTAAGTACACAGTTCTGCTTTGTTCTGGACAGCATGACTGTTGAAATGCTCAACAGAATATGAAACTCCATACATTCCTGCAAAAACTGACATTAACAGAGCTTTGTAACTGAAATGTTAAAATGTCAGAAAGAAGACCTGAAACCCAAAATCACATATCTCAGCTCTGCCCTTCTCTGCAGTAACCTGTACTGCTGAGTGGATGCTGAAATGTATCTTTTCATCCATAACTTGGCAATAGCATTTCCTGTACTAAATTTACTTTGTATTTTAAAAGTAGAATGATTGTGTATTAAAGTCAATACTACAGAATCTCAGCTTTGGTGGTGAAAGAATCATTAAAGGCATGTGTTTGGTATACAACCAATTCAAACAGGAACACTCTAATGACATTAGATAATACCTTTTTATCATTCAAATTTCTCCTGTGAATCTGTAAGTGAAAGAGGTGATTTTATAAAAGACATAATTATAACTGCTTTTGAAGTGAGTTGTGATCACAATCTACTAAGAGGATGGATAAGTATTTGACTATAAGACTAGAATTTTAACAGATGTGACAAACTTATTGGCAAACAATAGCAGCATCAAAAAACTGCTATGCTTTTCCATTGTGGTTTATCTCTGTCAGTGCCCACTTAGCACTTGAAAATTTTTCCTTTTGACAACCAGTGAAGTTGAATACAAACTCAAACTGCAAACTGTGTTTGCATATATATTCATAAGTTTGTGTAGATATTCATCACTATGATGAATAAAAGAAACTTTTGTTTAAAGCTGGAAATAGCAAAAAAAATTGTTTGGCAATTTGAGTGTAGTTCAAGGAATTCTATGGAGTAATGCCATTATCCCACTCACAGCATCTGATGCCTGTAAAATCCCATGAGTTCACTCATCTTGCTCACTTCTGCAGGCACTATGTCTCTTTATGATTCTTTGACCATTGTGCACAATCTCTCCTAGGTGCTTACTTCCCATGCAAAGTCACTGCATCATTTAATGAGATAAATCTTGAATGCAATTATTCTGACAAAGGAACCTCTTCAAGAGGAGAGGAAATAACTCAAGTTTCCAAACATTGGCAATTTCATAATTTCATTTGTTTCTTAAAGCTCTGTTTCTTTCCACACATTGTCCATACCATTTGAAAGAAAGACAGCTTATATAATCTGTAAAATTCTATCAAATAAGAACAGACTGGTAATAAAGCACTGAAAAGAATGTGTCTATACTGAGTGTTCTCTGAGATAAATGTCAACGTCTTGAGATACGAGTGTTCCTTAAAGCTTTGTAAGAAAAAAATCCACAACCTTTCATGTAAGAAAAAGCAAATTGTTACAAAACTTAAGAACACAAAAATAGATTATTTTTTTCTCACTTAATAAGTGAGCTAGGATAAAACTGACCTTTGGTTGATGATCATAACTGAGAAATTTCAGCAGTGAAGGTGAAAGCTTCACAAAGTCATAAATAGCTGAAAAGGATAGAAAAAAAAACATTAAAAATCCCAAAAATGTCACTATGCTCTCCATCTGGAATACCATTACTAGTACTTTTACAATGCAGTACAGACAGCAGAGTAAGATGACCAATTGAAGAGCAATCTGTCTTTAATAAAGAGGAAAAACATCATAGAGACTGGAGATGAGATCATGGATCATCCAGAAGACCACCTACTGAAGAAAACACAAAGAGGGGGAAAAAAAGTCTGTTTTAGCCAGCTTTGCTTTCTTGCTGGACTGACCCTTGAACCACTAAGTCATCAGTTTCCAGACATCCAGTTTTACTGGCCAATTACTCAGCAGAACATGACACGATCAATGATCCAAAAGTTTTCGTGTGGTTGTATTGATCAAATATATAAACAAAACACAACTGTCAGCTGCTCTAAGTTTACTGCTGATGAAGTGATGTTTAAAACAATTAATGAATTAATGCTTGAACACATATGAAAAAAGCTTAGCTGATATAAAAGACCAAAAATGTTTAGTATTCAATTAATTAATAATTTGCCTTATAATTGATTTTTTTAATTGTTTGACTGGCAAAGCAGAGGTGTGAGCTATAATTACCAGCTACCTATAATAGCTTGGGGTTTTTTGGATTTCTGTTAATTATTTCCAAAATGAAGGAAGAAAGATTACTGAGGCTGCCAAATGCTTTTCAAATTATTGATGCTAAAAAAATAAATATCAGAAAATGCAAATTATTACAAAATGTGAAGGTTGATTACTTTTTGTAAAAAAACAGGCAGATGAGCAAATGCTACGAAATGCTGAGGCAGGGCTGGGGCACACAAAGGAGTTACGGTAAACTAATGAGCTTCCAGGTGTCGGCTGAGCTTGAGTAACTAATAATATTCACACTCTTAGCCTCAAGCAAATCTCAAGTAAAAGGTGTTAGATAAATCTTTAGGGAGAGTATCCTCTGTCAGCAGGACCAGCTCTAAACAAGAGTCAAAGTATGCAAAGATGCACCACTTTATGAAGAACAACTTACCTCATTCCTCCTTGACCTACTCTGAAAATAGGAACAATTTCACCTTTTAAAGGCAGTAATTTAATTTCCCTCTGACAGCAACAGAATGATCCAAGACTCAGTACTATCTCACCTTTTCAGAGGAAGTGTCTATAAAACAGGAGCTGCTTTCAAGAAGAGACTTGGAGTCAAATTCATTATTGGTTTCCCTAGAAAATGTAATTTATGCCTTGCTTGGCCAGGTACGATGGGAAGTAATCTAACTGTTAGAAAATAAGGAGCTGAGTTAAAGAAAATGGAAGGGGAAAGAATTAAGCATGAAAAGAACACTATTTAAGGAAAGGGTGAAAACTGGCAGATTAATTTACTGTTATGTCCATTTTATCTCTTGTAAGTACATTTTTTAATTCTTTAAATCAAAGTTCTTCTGCTCTATGTGTGTTGCCATTATTTCCCTGGAATTGAAAATGTCTGTTTTGTTCAGCAAGTGCACATTAGAAATCTTGGGCTATTAAAAGATGGTGCCAATGTTAACTGTTATACAAAGGATTAAATCTTAACTAAGTAGTATTAAAAAGTGACTTTATAAACCTTTAGGTTATTGGTACTTAAAGATTTTTCAAAGAAAAGAAGACCAATATGAAGGATTAATAGTTAAGGTTATGCAAAATCCACTTAATCAGCATGGCTAATTTTAGCTTTAACTAAAGCTTCTAGCAAATATGTGCATTTTGCTTTGGGGCTTTACTTTTGAAAAGAGTGATGAATACATTTCTGAGGTAAATTTATCTTAACTGAAAGTCTACCTAATGCTCTTTAATTGCTGAAAAAGTGATTTTAATAGCATTTGCATTTAGGAGAGGAAGACGGTCTTCAGCTGTGCATTTTTAAGACCCTGAAATAAGCATTTTGTTTTCACATTTATATGATATACTGCTTGACTGTAAAACAGGTGAGTTTTATAAAAAATACAGTCATCAACGTGGGTATTGTTTTTGAAGACATAATTGTTCTCCTCATGGTACATACTCTGTTCAGAAAAGGGCCTAGGAAAATTGGAGCATACCCTGAAGATATGACTGCAATAACTTGCCAAGCTACCTGGAGCAAAATGCTGAGAATGAGGGTCTTCCATTGACAAATAAAAGCAAGGCAGATCCGCAGAGTGTCAACTCAAGCACTCCAGGCATTTTAAGCCAGAAATATAAACTTGGTTATACTTACAGCACTTTTACAGCTTCAAAATCACAAAGGATGAGATCATTCAACATGAAGTGGATTAGATATGGTTATATTCTTAGTTTAAACAAAATTATGTGAATGCAAACACTAAGTTTCCTGTCCTGTGAGAGTCAGACAAAGTCTGACTGTATCTCACACCGTAGGGGTAAGGTGTGGAGAAAGCCAGGGCTGTGCATTTATTCAATTCAACTTCCTCAAGATTGTGAAAATCTTGTAGGAGGACTTACTCTTCATATTACAAGCATTAAGAGCCATGGTGACAATTCCATAGTGGATTACAAAAGGGCTTTTTCTAGTGGGAAAAGTGGACAATAAGACTCTTGATTTACAATGGTGTGAAATTTGGATGAGTGTACCTATGTCAGCATACTGTCATTATTCATACAAACAAGGTAATGTTATGCTAAAACATATGTCTAGATCCTAGCATACTATAGAATGATTTAATTTATCATCATCATCTGGTATCTGGTATCAATACTACTTTCTTTCCTCTGTGATAAGTAGTAATTCATGCATCTTTGCCTCCCTACGCCTGCTGTCATGGCCTGAGAAGGTCATCCTACTTTCCCATTTCTCTTTGGATTTTCACTACTAGTATTTTTTCATTGGAACCTGAAATCAGCTAGAATCACAATGCATGATATAGTGGATTAGATTCAGTGCATGCAGCTATGTGAGAAGTCTGTGTGTGGCAATGATCAGAATTTTCAGAAGAAAACACGTGAACCTCCAGTGAGCAAATGAACTTTCTCTCACCTTATGCTAAGGCTTAAGCCCTGTGTACCAAAGCTGACAACTGCATGTAATTAAGTCTGTTCACTCTATCTAAAATTAGGTGAAGCGAATAACTGAGCAAAAGACACTTGAGGAAACAGGGAATCTCAACATAATGTCAGGAGAGATACTCTTCCTTCTAGCAGTAAATTTATTCTGTAATGAAGGTTGTGATTACCTCTGTGCACTTAAAGAGGCTGAGTTTAGAGTTTCAGCTTACTAGTTTAAGTGCTGTTAGCACCACTATTGTGATAGCAATTGTATTTAGCAACCTAATAAAGCATCACATAAATATTTGGGTAAGAAGCTTGCACTGACCTTGGTTCTGCCGTGGCCATACTGCTAGACACAGCTGTTACATACTCAGTGCTATAGGTTGCCTCTCCTACAGGCAGTATCTGCAAAGGCTAGTTATCTAGGGGTTTTTCAGTGTATTTCTTGAGAGCCTTGCGTGTCTGGGATATATGTCTCACAAGAGATCTGAATTATGGTTATCTTAGAAAAGCTGTCTTGCAGATTGCAAATAGCAGTTAGACTGACGAGTCTCCATGAAACTGAGTTAATACATACTATACTATTTCCCTTGTCTAACTGTCAACCAGTAATACAATTCTGCCTTTTGAAAATCTTCCTGTCCCTGATACCTACTCTTACTTGGATATTGTCTTGATTCTTTGTTTAGATAACTGCATAGTAGACCACTGCATGGTCTACTTTGCTACACCTGAGAAGCTGTGCCTCTTTGATTGGAAAAAATTGTTGGTAGAGATTTGTGTGAGGTATGTCTTTGAAAATGAATTATACTAGTGGTTCACTCAGGAATCTTCCAAGTTTTAACTTTTTCTGTTTCTCATTGTAGACTAACGCTTGGAGAACAGTAACTATGAGCAATAAAGATCTGAGCCTGAAATTTCTTATGCAGCTGAAATTCAAATTTATTCACCTTCAGGGAATCACACAACCTCTATTGCCTTATGCAGTCGTGCTTTATTTTGCCTTTTTTTTTCTTTTCTTTTTGCTGGAGGCATTCAGAAAGGACATAGGTGTAATCATCATGTTTGTTATCCTTGTTTTGCATTCCTACTTACATTCATGCAGCAAATGCATTTTTATGGGGAAGACCTGAAAACCACTTTAAAACTGTTTGAGAACTTATCTCTGTGTGTGTGTGTGCATACATACATGTTTATGCTACAGCTTCTCAATTAAAAAGGAAAAATATAACCTTCCGTATCTTCTAGGAAACATTTTAATTTAAGTGAAAGTATTGTTACCTATGAATAAATTTATTTAGATATGCTATAACAAACAGTTTTAGTTCTAGAGTAGCACATTAAGTATTTATATCCATTATAACTTACAAGGAAGAACTGTAAACTTTGGAGGCCATGTAACTCCCTGTTTTCTTCCCTGTGTTGCTTGAAAATACCAGTGTCTTAAAAAAGGCTTGCAATTAGCTAGGTTGTAAAAATTGGGACATTAGAGAGGGTGCACTATTCCTAGCAACTTTTTTTAAAAAGTGCCTGGCACATTACTTCCTCAGAAAGAAGAAGCAGTGGTGTGTGAGCTTCTTAAAATGCCCTTATTGCCTGCTGAAAGTACCTTAACAGATCTCATGTCTTCATGTGGGTCTCCAGCAGCAGCAACTCCCCAGTCACTCTTGTTTACTGTCTAGCCCACTCATCATAAGCAAAATTTCTCCTTTGTAAATTGCCTGGATCCTTTATTTTGTTCTCAGCAAGCAGTACTTGCAATCTTATAAGTATTTCTACTCTATTAAAGGTTGTTGTCATTCTTTCCTATGAATTGAACTTGCCTAGCTAGAAACTGAGTTGTAAGGGAAAAAAATCTAAATCTATTAATTTTTATTATAGGTTTTGAACTTTTAAATTTATCCTAAGATAATAGTATGGTCATACCAGTATTCATGCACATTTGAGGTAGCATTCGTTACGACGGAGAACAAAGATACTTTATTCTTTGCATCGTTACATGTGATACTTCTCTGAAAACACCTCAGTGTAGTATTTTTCTTGGTTTTTAAATATAAGCTCTGAACTTTGTAACCCCAATCTATCTAATGGTGTTTTATACTTCCCCTTTTAAAAATTAACGATTTAAGTCACGTGGTACTAAAATTAGAAGGCACACTCCTTTATGAGCGCAAAGCCTTTCCTGGGGAAGCCAGAAGCCTTTACTCAACTTTAATGCAATCTGGACTATATTAAGGGTGTAGAAATGACTATGGCAAAAGCTTTACTGGCTAGGATTTTATTTGTTACATATTCATTACACTTTAAAATAAATACTACTGAAATCTGTATGTGCAGACAAAATCAACTGTTTAACAATTTGTGGTATTTGGTTTTTCTTGTGTGAAACACTTTGTTAATGGCATCTGCTTATTCATTATGCCCTGAATTTCTTTTTTTTTTTTTTTTTAAATAACCTGATGTCTCCTTTCAATATGTTTTTATTCTACCTAAAATACATTTGTTATGCTTTATTATTTATTGTCCACTGGGGAAGGTTGTCTCACAAGAATCTGCAAGACTATCTTGATAATCCTTCTTTAAGACTTCTAAAATGTTTCTTTCCTCTAATTTGCCATGAAAAGTCTGGACAATAATGAGGCCTCTGATATTCCTGATACAATTGCTGTCTGTAAGTTTTTCAAAAATCCTCTCATTGATATTTTGGGCTCTATCACCTTTTGTTTCTTAGCACATCAGCTTTTGGGACAAGCACAAGTTCGTGTTGTTTATTCTTAAAAGTCAAAATATTCTCTTTGTTGTCAAAACACATAGGTGGCAATACCTGCCAACAGCATGGCTATTTGCTGTGGTAAAAACAAATAGATAATCATAAGAATCTTAATTAACTTTTATAAAGAAAACAGAGGAAGAGATCCTAGAGACATGTGATGTCACTAGATATCTTTTCTCACTCAGTCAAAACAAAAAGGCATAAACATTTCATGAATCCTGCAATTTTTAGATGAATGGACAAAAATATCAAGTCAACAGAAGCAACATCAATAAATAAATTTGACATAGTCCTGCAGTAATTAAAACTCTATTTAGATATGCACTGGAGTATTTAATATACCTAAATAAAGAGACTCAGCTGTGTAGCAGAAAAATTATGCTGATGTAAGCTATTCTTCTGTTGGCATAGAACCAAAATGCCTGTCGTCTTTGCTGGTCTGCTCAGTTTCCTTATTTAGGTGTTTCTTACACTAGATGTTGTTTTATGTTTTTGAGGTGGTTATTTTTACTTTAAAAAATAGCCCCCAAAAAATCTCTTTGCATCTAAATTGAGCTGTGTAAGATGTTCGATCATGCGAAGCGGCTTTGATCTCCTCCCAGCTACCAGCTCAACTGGAAAAGTTTTTCAGTATTTGATTTTATTACCTGTATGTTCATTTTATGCTGGTTCTATTTAATCCAAATTTATTTAGCTTCTCTTTTGAGAATGCCATGTGCAACCAGTATTAGTGTTTTACTAATATTAAGAAATTCTGTCTTCTACTTTTGCTTTATGCCTTCATTATTTCATCGAAGAAACCAATTAGTTTGGTTTCACTTGATTTGTGCTTTTTAAAAATGTGTTACCAATTTATCACTCCATTTTCTTCAACCTGTTTACAAACTGATTGCTCTTGCTTTACTAATTGTTCTAGTTATTTGTCAGGTATTGAAGTTAAACTTAGAGGCCTGTAATTCTTCATCTTTCCTCAACCCTCACTTATTATCTTCTTTTAGATTGTAATATAATTTTAGCCTCTTCTTGGTTTCTAGAGAGAAAGAAATGGAGGTGGGTATTAAACTGAGCAATAAACAGTTGCATTTGATTGAAAAAATCTAGTTTGATTAACAAATTACTTTGTGAGCAAAGAAGAAAGTTCTGCTCAAACAGGACTAGAGGAGTGCCTTCCACCTTTGTCTCACAAGACCATACCCTCTCTTGATGCCTATATTTCTTGTTTTCTGGAAGTGTGTATTTCCTCAGGGTGAGAAGGATAGTAAAGTGAAATGTTGGCACTGATGTTTCTTTAGTATTTTTGGATTATGAATCATCTGAGATTAAAGGTAGCTGCTCCAGCCAAACCAGACCTACAGCTATAACATCAGTGCTACAGCAAGAAGGCTGTACAGCAAGAAATAGATGGCAAGAGCAAGAAATGAATGGCAAGAGCCAGAAATTATGTAATCTCTGACATTATATGAGTGTCATGATTTAACTCCAGACAGCATCTAAGCCTCAAAAAGCTCCTTGCTCACCTCCCTGGTGGGGGAGAGAATTGGAAGGGTAAAGGTGAGAAAACCTGTGGGTTGAGATAAAGACAGTTTAATAGGCAAAGCTGCACATTCAAGTGAAGCAAGGAATTTATTTCCCACTTCCCATAGGCAGGCAGATGTTCAGACATTTCCTGGAGAGCAGGGTTCCATTAAACATAATGGTTACTTGCAAAGACAATACTATCACTACAACTGTGCCTTCCTCCCTCTTTCCCCCAGCTTTGTATGCTGATCATGATGTATGGAATAACCCTTGCGTCACTTGTGGTCAGCTGTCCTGGCTGTGTCCCCTCCCAACTCCTCATATACCCTCAGCCTCCTTGCTGGTGGGGTGAAGTGAAAATAAGAAAAGGCCTTTACTCTATGCAGGCCCTGCTCAGCACTTCCTAAAACACCCCTGTGTTAACATTATCCTTTCCAACACAAATGCAAAACATAGCCCCGTACTATCTACTATGAAGGAAATTAATTTTTACCAGCTAAAACCAGCACAAGGAGATGAAAAAAATTGAGTTTCATTAAGAGAAAGAAGTTGGACAATACTTGAAAAGTACATAGAAATATAAAACATCTGGTTCTTAAATAGCTGAGACCTAAGGCACAGGAATGTTTATTACTTAAATCTCATCACCAGTTGGGATCTTGGCCTAAAACTCAATGGTCAGCCATGAAATCCTAAACAATGTAAAGGATAATAAATCTGTTTATATGATTACTTTAACTAGCACAATTTAACTCTCTTAAAATACTCCCTATTTTCTCAGAATGGATAATGACAATGACTGCCATCAGCTCCCTCAAGATTCATCTTTCATGGGAGAGAGAGAACTGGATGATAAAGGCCCTAGAAAGAGCTGTGGAAGAGTCCTTTCATAACACTGTTTTACCTCTACAGCAAATACAGACTCAAAATCTAATAAAATCCTATACAACAAATGTGAAGCCAGCCAGTGCTAACCTATACTTCAGGAATGACTGCTCACCTGATGTGACAAATCAGGCCAGCCTCCATCCTGTACTGTGACTCTGCCTGCCAGTGACAGTTGCCACATCTGGTATGGAGTGCTATAGAGTGGAATAAAAACTACAACATGACATTGAAAACTTACGAGAACACAGCCCAGCTGTAAGATGCCATGCAATATGAACCCCTGGACAAACTTAACAGGTCTACAAAGCAGCAGAGAAGATATTTGAAAGTCCTGTAAAAGTAACATATTTGATTTTGTCTCTGTTGTGGACATGGAGAATGCCACAGAGCATCTATAAAGGATACTTTTTATTCCCAGTGGTCAATTAGCTTGACTACAAGAAGAGTCGCTAAGCATTTCTATTACTCAGAGATGTTAGATTTAATATGTCTTGTAAAGCTGAATGAAATTCAGAGAACAGAAGCAGTATTACTGTCGTGCCAGTATTCAAAGCATGACCTGCATGAACTTTTAATCTGGAAAAGTATAACAAAAGTCAACAAAGGACTGAACTGATCAACGGGGGGAAATTATAAATTAATATCTGATGGGATTTAAAGTATGTCTTTTAAATATATTTGAGCTTATTCTCTCTTGACATAAAGTTTAAATGACTGAGGTAACTTTACAGATATGATTTCTTTGAGTGCTATAACGCCATATCAAATTCCATTCTGGTTTAAAAGAATACATGTTCTCCAGGTTAAGCCTTCAATAAATCACAGGATCCTAGAATCATTTAGGTTGTAAGATCATCTAGTCCAAACATTTACATAAAACTGCCAGGTCCATCACTAAATCGTGTATGTAAGTACCACATCTATATGTTTTTTTAAAACTTCCAGTGATCCCATCACTTTTCTACATGGCCCATTCCAATGCCTGACCACCAGTGAATGTATTTTGCTAATATCCAATCCAAACCTCTGTAACTTGGGTCTTTCCTTCTTATCCTATCTCTTGTTACCTGTCTACAATTTCCTTTAAGGTAGTTCTAGAAAGAAATAAGGTCTCCTCCTTGAGCCTCCCTTTCTCCAGGCTAAACAATCCCAGCTGCCTCAGCAGCATCTCATCAGACTTGTACTGTAGCTGCTTCATTGTCCCTCTTTGGGTACACTAGAGCAAACACATTTAATTATATCTTAATAATCTTTAATTATATCTTAATTAATTATGATATATTAAAATTAATAGTATATTTAAAGATTCCCTACACTGATATGTTTCTAGTGTGTCTCTGAGAGACTCACTTTTGGTACTATCCAACATTTTCCTTTCAATTCTAAGAATAAACAGTGATTGATAATAGGTATAGAATAATATATCCATCCCATAGGATAGTAGCATGGCAACTTGCATTAAACTTGGGTAACATCTTGTATAGAAGGCCCAGAGCAACCTGATCTAACAGAGAAGTTGGCCCTGCTCAGAGTTGGAACTGAACCAGGTGATGTAAAGAGGTCCTTTCTAATCTAAATTACACTATGATTCTAATTTGAAAAATGCATGTTTCAGTGGGAAGAGTTTAGGGAAAAAGCACTAGAACTCTGTTCAGCTGTGCTTGTGGTTTGGGTGTTAGGTGTTGTTATTACATGTTATTTTATATTAACATCAATGTATGTGGTCTATCAGTAGAATGTAATCAAAAGTTTGGCATCAGAAATATGGAGTCTTTCATGCAAAACTAGCATACAGTATGTGCAGCAGCCTGTTGTACTGTCTGTATTTAAAAACATACATGCATCTTCATATTGTCATTGACACAGGTATATCTGGGTGTGGTCTCTAGACTGGACAAAGAACTCAAGGTAGATTTATAAAACAACAGACACTTCAGTTGGCTCCTGAACACTGATTCTCAATGTGCAGTGGCAGAAAATCAAAATACAGTCATTGAAAATAATGGTAAATAGGAAGAAAGAAGTTATACGGCATTAATGATACTAGTATTAGAATACTGTATACAGTTTTGGTGACTGTTTTTTAGACATTCTGAGGAATTCGAGAAAGTAAAGAGAAGATCCACAGAAAGGCTGGGAAGACCTTTGTATGACAAAGATTGTTTGGCTTTAACAAGACTGAGAGGTGATATGATGACAGCGTGTGGATACAATCCTGTGACTTGGATATAGAGTGCTGAACAATGCATTTATCCTAGCTTTTAAAAATAGCATAAATGATTTTTAAAATTGAAGGTGAACAGTTATTGGAAATAGATTTCTTAAAGAAGCTATGAATCTGTAGCTCTGGATGTTCTCAGATATATCTTTCTAAAGAGATACAATTTACTGAAGTCAATATGGACTTGTGATGGCTTCTGTAGGGAATGAGTGGACATTATGCAAGAGATGGCAAGGAGATAGGCTGATTTAATGATTTATTCTCTTTTTGTTCAAGAGCCCTTTGGTAGCTGGGAGGTCAGCCCTTCAGAACAGTTTACTCCCCGAAAAAAGACAATTGTTTCACAGAGGACCTTGGAGCCCTTAGGAGTTGGGAGAGGCACACTGTTAAGGCGGCTTGGAGAGGAAATGGTTTTGCATTCTTTCAATGCCCAGTGTGCACACACACCATTAGACAGTGTTCTTGCCTTTGAAAAATCAATTTTTCCTAAGTCCTTCCACTGCCTGGCATTTTGGGGATACCTGCATTATATTCTTTTACAGCTTCTTATAATGAATGTTAGGTTATATGATTCAACATTTTTTTCTGGCATTAATTTTGAGGAATCTTGACTCTTTCTCCAGTGAAATATCTTAGTTCTCATACCAAAAAACTCTGATGCCAATTAGTACTTATGACTGTGCAGATTTCATCAAGGTCTACATGCAGCATTATTGCAGCTTCTTGTGTTTGTTGTGCAGAGGACTGCAAGGGATGGAGTCACTTTTAGATCATCACTGTGGTGATCATAATTCGTTTACAGAAGAAAAGTATTTCAAAAATTTTCAATCTTACATCCCTTCCTGAGAATTGGTCATTTTGCAAACTAGAAATATGCAAATCCCAGAGACAAATTTTGATTCACTGATTTTAATGAACTGCTGAATGTCAGTTCCTTCACTCAATAGGGATTACTTTTCCTAAACAAATATGTGATATTTTACTATTTCCAGGTACTGTTAATTACACTAGAAGAAAATGTGAGAGAACCTTCAATATTGCTGTTAGCAGAGAAGCTTGGCAGAATTCACAGGTATTTGGAGCACTTAGAAACTATATTCTAAACAAAACAAATTTACTCTGTCTTTAACACTAATTTTAATGGAAGAATATGAAACAAAGATCAGGTCTGCTGGGAAAATAGGTAGCCTTTTAAATTAATGTTCCCTGAGCCACAATTAATTTAGATTTAATAGGACAGTTAGAGTATGTTATGTGAATACTGATTATTAAACACTCATCAAGGATTAAAAGTTATGTAATAGATTCATAACAGTGAAATTGATATGGACCCATTGCATTGCCATAATACTCTGCAAATATGTTTTAGTATGTAGCTGCCATTTGTTTAATATATAATAACTGTTTAATGAAGTCTAAATTAAATACTTGAATCTCAATTGCCTGGGAAGTACAAAAGGCAACTGGAAGTATACCAAGATAAAATCACACTGTTTGGAAAAAAAACCCAAACCAACAAAAAACCAGCAATCTGTGGGACCTGCTTGAACAAAAGGTTTTCCCTGGACAGTTTCACTGCCAAAACTCCCCTGAAAGTGCCTAGATGTCAGGATGATTAAGTACCCAAAGATCAGGATCCAGAAATTTTGCTGATGTTGACATCAAAATGCATTGTTTCCCACATTTCCTTCTGTCTTGAGAAGTGAACCTATAATGATGTATTAATTGCTATTTATTATTATGCTTCCTATTGCTTCATTTTTTTATGCATTGTGACTGCTTACTAGAACTATAAGTAACCCTAAGGACAAAATGTATTAGGAGAAAGATCAGTACAAGTCTCACTGTAGATTGTTTAAACTGTGGTTTTATTTAGAAATTGCGGGTGCCACAGAGATCACTTCTCAAAAGACAGAGCTTTACAACCAGACAGGCATGCTATAACCTACTGCTGCGGCTCCACCTGCTGAAAGGTATGAGTTTTGAGTTCCGAAGGAGTACCACGATTAGATTCGTTGCTTCTCCCATCCACTGACTAGTTTTTTTTACATCTCACAGAAACACAAAATATGTTGAGTTGGAAGGAGCTACAAGGATCATCGAGTCCAACTCCTGACTCTGCACAAGACCATACCCAAGAGTCACACTAGAAATGCTTCTTGAACTCTGTCAGGCTTGGTGCTGTGGCCACTTCCCTGGGGAGCCTGTTCCAGTACCCAACCACCCCCTGGGTGAAGAACATTTTTTTCTTACCCAAACTAAACTTCAGGCCATTCCTCTGGGTCCTGTCACTGGTCGTCACAGAGAAGAGATCAGTGTCTCCCCCTCCTCTTCCTGTCTGCATGGTATTGGCTGTGCCCTGTGTCCATATGCCATATAGAGTGTAGCTAGATACACCTTGGTTCCTTGACAACAAGGACCTCAACCTCTGCTTCAAAGGCAGTCTGTTACTTCTTGTCATCAACATGTCCGTAAGTCCTGCTCCATCAACTGTGGGTACACTTACGAGTCCAGGTGAGCTTTTCGTTATCCTCCTCTTTTGCATTTTTTACTATTGTCCAGGCCAAGCTCCCAAACTTATGGGATATTGTCTGAGGTACAGCCCTGTGTCAGTGTGGGACTCAGCTGCTGCTTGCCTCTGGTCATGTAGTCTTTTTTATTTTCCTTATTATGTTAGCCTTTTCTGTTTTTCCATCAAATTTTCTGCCTGAGTTTGAGATACTGTGCAGCAAAGAAAAAGAGAATCTCTTGCTTCAGGTGACATTACGCAGCCAGTAAAATAAGGACTTTTCTAGAATTAATGTTCTGTAAAATCTAAGATGATAAGATTTGGGAGTAAAGGAAATATATCAAAGTATTCCTGTTAAGGAAGTTTAACTCTGAACCATCTGAATTACTTAATCATCAGACAGGGGTTTTTTCATATGCATTGTTCACACAACAGTGCAAATCCACATTTATCTATCTAGACGTTATCGTTGGCATCTTGGAATACCATTGCCTCCTTTTAAGCTGTAAGCACTACTGTGTTAGTAATGAAGTAATCTTATTTTCCCCCACAACTCCAAGTGTTTGAAACCTACTTACATTGTAACATCTATGAATGTATTTAACAAAGTATGACAAGGAGTAGAAGGAAAACTATTTCCATTTTTATTAGTAGATTATTGCTTGGAAACCTGTAAGTACATTAATGCTGAGTAATGTGCCTAACAGATGAAAATATTTTCAAAAGGGGCTGGAATGACAGTTACACAATTTGGAAAATTTTTCATGCTAGGTTATATGAAAATTATATTTCACTCTTCCTTTTCCATGCAAATATATATTTCTATATCTTTATTTTTATGAACATTCACATGAGATATACAGAAAGCCAAGATATTTCAAAATTATATGAAACAATTATTTGGAAACGAAACACTGAAAAATGGTGATGGAACTGTATGCTGAAAAGAAATCTTGCACAACATATTTTTCACATTTTTGAGCTGTGCACATTGCTTTATAAAATTCAGTGATGGAATTGTGTTTCAAAGTCAGTGTTCCATCTACAATTGTACAGTAGAACAGGAGTGAGATACCTATATGAATCTGCTGAATCCACACAAAATGGGTTTTTTCTTCGCTAAAGGCAAAGAAAATGAAAATCAAGCATGAAAATGTTCAGGGCCTGACTGTTCTTTCTGCAGAAGTGCACCTGTTGGTATTTCAAGTTTTAATATAAAAAATCGCAGTGTCTAATTCTCACTTAATTTGGGATTTATTGAGGCAAACCCAGACACCTCTAAACAAACACTTTGCACAGCATTCAACTATTTAAGCATTTCCAAAATGCTTCCATAATAAATATACAAACTAAGTCAACGAATGTTTAGTATTCTGTCAAAACATCCTTAAAGGATCAGGTAAAGGGAAATAATGTTTCCCCCCCTAGACTCCCAAATGAGGCTGAAAACTCTATTTCCCCATTATACTACTGACATTTAATATCTCTGACCCTTGATTGCAGTAAATGGGGAGTGAGGCTTGCAGAGAATATCTTTCAGAATAAATGGAGAATGTCCAACATGACAAACACCAGCCACGCATCTGGGAGTACCTGTGTATTCTACACAGGAGATCTTAGGGTAACTCAATGAGCTGGCTGACAGAGGCAGGGATAATACTACAACCTGCACCTGTGTAAGAAGTAGTTGTTGTACAAAGGTGACTCTGTGCCCAGTTGGATTTAGAGGTTACCATCAGCAAGCCAGCATGTATCAAGAGTTGTCATCACCTCCCTGTACTTGGAATATCAAATAACCTCAGTATTGCAGACATAGCTGAGGGTAACCAAATGCTTCCTCTTCCTTGACAATTGGTGTAGCAAACAAAACATAACTGATGATGTGCCAATCCATGAGATGTGGTAGACAGAAGACTCTGTGGCAGATACGAAGGCAGTGGCAGCATGGGAGTCCCTTGAGAAGACAATTAGGGAGCACTCAGTGAAGGTGATGATAGCCCAGAAAAATGTGCAGGGATGATAAAAGGACAAGAGTAAGCAAATAAAAGAATAAGATTAGGAGACAGACAAAAATCACATAAAAGCTCCTATTTATCTCTCGGTCCTGAGGGCAAATGAAGAATTTGAAGCACTGGCAAAGTTACCTTTGCTTGCACATAAACACTGATAAGAATTTAGTTGCCTTCTAACCTGCCCCACAACCTTCTACTTAATTCACTGGATACAAGAAGTTAGTAATTAGTAGACTAAAAAGGAGAGAGGAGAAGTTTTGCTTTTCTATAGTTACCCTAGTTGCTACTAGTAGTACACTTACTTTAAATTACTTTTCAAAATTGAATGTAGTAGTGGCAAATTTGAAGGGAAGGGAAATGACAGAAAAGGATAAGGTATGCTTCTTGGAAATCTGTAAGCAAAGTGCATTCAAAAACGTTCAAGTTACGTGCCTCGATGCAAGGAAAGCATTACCAGCACCGCCAAGATTACCAACACTGATGGAGAACGAGGGGATAGACAGTTTTTTTCAATACAGAAAAAGAAGCAGGAATTGCAGAAAGAAGTAATATTTTAAAGTAGTTGCTACCCCAGCTATAGCCAGTAAGTTTTGGGAACAACTTGCTTCTTTTTTTGCAGCTGTATAAGCTATTATAATAAAAGGTATTGCCTCCTCTTACAAACATTGTTTTTATTGAAATTACATAGGATGGCTTACTTTGCTGCCTAGATGGAAGGTACCACTCTCGCCGTGTGCCCTACCCTTTCTCCAACTCTGACACTCTTTTAACCTTTCTCAATAAGTTGATTCAACTCGATAACCTAGCAGAAAACTAAACACAAAAAAGGTTAGCTTAGTTCTTTAGCTGAATCTGTTTATTGAACAATCAGATAATTACAGCAGGTGGAGCAATTTTGAGGGCATATAACCTAAAGGTAAAGGGGCTGTTGAGAAGCTAGGATCAACAGTACTTTCTGATTTTTGAAGCAGACATACAGTGTAATTTTGTCCTTATATCCTTAGACCACTACAATTACAATAAAAGTAGTGACCTAATAAACTTCACAAAGGTATATCACAGTTAAAAAAAAGAACAAACCACATATGAAATTTGTTAAGTGACTCCTGTGAGACATATGTTTTGGATTATGGGCTTTCCTGAATTAATGTAAGAAAATACATTTTCAAATATTTGGCACAGAATGGAAGCTGAAGTTATTTACATGAAACAGGAAAGATGAGGGGGAGAGCATAAGCCTTCAAGAACAGACTTTTGCTTGAAGCCTTTGAGCTTTTTTGAAAACAGGTGAGGAACAGTAGACCATGGAATTAATTTCACTGCAGAAGCAGTCATACTAAGAATAAAAATCAACAGAGAACAACACTTGTAGGTTTCAATTGTAAAAGTTTAAACAGGGTCATAATTTAAAATTGTTGTTTTGCAACTAGGATCCACAGTTAGAAATCTTAGTAGGGGTGGTTTCAGTGGAGAGGAAAATGCAGAGTAGAGAATTCAGAAACGTTGAGGGCAAGTAACAGATGAATCTCTAAATTGGAAGGAAAGGAACTGGACATGACAGCAAGATGAAAAGCTGTAGCGACATATTTGTCTCTCCAGGATTGTGGGAAAATGGAGAATTAAGATGGGCTGTGATCATAGATACCAAAAGCAACACTTCATCATTTCCATCATCATCTTTAGATTATGTGACCATGTGATACAATTGATGCAACTGGTCAAAAACATATGCTTTGGAGAAATGCAAAACAAGGTAGAGAAGCAAGTATCTTGAGAAAAACCATGAGAATGTTCTCTTCAGTAGCACTGAAGCGTGAACTTGATTAACTACATTGGAACTGTGGTGATGCCAAGACAAAATTCGGGGGGATCTATGGTCTAAAGTGGCATAAACTGCCCCTGCTGCCAGAAGAGGCAGTTTTATAAGCCTTGTCTCCGTGCTGATTCTTCACTCAGTAAAATGTAGCAGTTATTGACACAGCTGAAGGTCACAGCAGAAGAAGGTACTAAAAGGAAAAAACTGTTCAACCCAGAACTACTTCTGAGGGAAAAAGTGTCCTGAGCCGTGGTTTGATACAGTTACTCCAGCTTTAAAGCTCCTGCTGCCTGCCAGATCAAAAATGATAGAATTCTGTGATACAAAGCACTGTTGCAAAAAACACTCACTCTGCAGTTTGAATTTGTTTAAAACAAAGCCCCAGATGGAAGAATTAACTCTATATTGGCAAATTTCATGCTAAGTAGATCTCTCTTATACAGTTGGTATGACCACAGCATAAGAGCAGACAGGTATTGTCAACTTCGCATTTTTGTGTCCTGACCTAAATTAGTTCAAGCGTAACAGTGACCTTGCATCTCACCCAGATCAGGTTGATCCTGTCGAGTGACTCAGTGGCACACAAACCTAGTATTAAGGTTCAGAGACCTGTATCCTCTTTGCACTCTGGTCAACAATCTCAGTATGTGGGACAGGTTCTGTTTTCATTTGAAGTGGCCACAAGAGTCTAGGAGTCAAGGGTGATTGTGAAGTTTTTACTGTAACTCTTTTCCACTCTTTTTCCAAAATTCTGATGAGTTTCTGGTATCTTTGACTAGGCTACATTTAAAACTGAGTGCCAGTCTAAGTGTTCAACATTATTCAAGAACACCTTAAGTTAAAGATTTTTCATTTTGGCAGCTGTAACTGCCAGTATCTATAATGGCATTTCTGTGTAATATTGGGTATTTTGCAGGATGCCATTTACCAATGCTCTTCTGAAAGGATGGGGCACTGTGAGTTCCGAGTTAGGAACCGGAACTTCATATAAAGACTTCTGCAAACTGTGTCTTACAATGTTTAAAGTTGGTGCTGCCAGCTCGTGTGATTTAACTGTGAGTTAGATAACAGATATTTTACAATTCTCACACCTACCAGAGGCAAAGAACGTATTGAGAATTTCAGTTGTCGTTGCCAGAAAAGCATTTGTGCCTGGCTGGCCTGGCTGCAGAGAAATGTGAGAACATGACCCAATTACATTCATAAAAGTAGTCCCAAGTGTGCAATGAAAACACGCATTGTAAGTAGATTTTTCTTGTTTATGTTTTTGGTTTGTTTTGTTGGGTTTTTTAATATTTGATGATACTGAAATAACTTCTTCCATTGACTCTTGATTGTCAAGTGGGAATAACTGGTTGCCTCATTTAACAGGGGTGATTTGAAGACAAATGTCTGAAAAGTGCTATTTACTTGGCTTTAAGAATTTTGAAAGCCATTCAGAACTTAGGCAGGCGATTCTTTTCTCCACGGACCGCGAACGGCAACAGCCCCATTTCCAAAACTACGGAGCTGGATCTAAGGGGAATGGGCAAATCATGGAAGCAGAGGAGAGCGAAACCATAACGCTCTACTTCGACGCCTCGTCTCGGGACAGGGCCCGCGAAGCGCCGCAGGGTTGTCGGCCTGAGGGGGACAGGGGACTGTTCCCACAGGAACCGCCCCGGGACGGGGCCGCCCCGGGAGCACCGGCCCGCCGCCCCCGGCCCGCCGCCGCGCACGCGCAGG